>JAUBOC010000002.1:10067835-10095628 GCA_032275365.1 Anablepsoides cearensis
GTTAAGTAATGGTCCCGCCTTTTGCAAAAACGTGAAAAGATTAGTAATAATAGCTTGAATTATTATGTAAAAGAACATTTGGGTTTACAGTGTAGCTGCTACTTGTTTTTACACAAATCAAAGCCAAAGCATGGATACATTTGATAGAAACTGCTTATTATAGTTTCACATCTGTCAGGTCATTGCACCATCAAATTCCACTTTTGCCTCACGTTGCACACACTTATTACATCAAAGCACAACAATCCCAGAAAGGGGAGGTAGGCATCAAAGGTGGAGGAAACTCCAATAGAGAAGCTGGGTCGGGACCTTCCTCTGCAGCCTGAACAATAAAAAAAAAGGATTTGAGTTTGAGCTCAGAACAAAGGGAGAACTGAGTGACAACATCTGAATAACATCCAGCAAGTCATTCATCGTCAGATGAGTAAAACACACCAAGGAGCTGTAAAAGATTTTTATAAAAATGGTAAGATCCTCATAGTTTCCAATCACTTTAGAGCTGTAAGAACATGCAAAGCACTAAACATCCATTTATATTTTCAGTTTGAGGAAATTACTATCAAATGCAAAATAATCAGATGCTTAAAATTGTCTCAAATGCTTTGAATGCTATAGTCTTTGTGAATTAAGATAACATTTTTACTTAACATCAAATAGTCCCTCTTTGGTGGGAACTTCCAAGGGCATAAATCAAAGAAACATAAGGGAGTTGCTACTCCTTTGTTGCAAAGGCCACTTGGCTCAGATACGTCAGTGTCTGAGCCTGCTGCAATGCCTTAGAAGTCTCAGTGCCAGGCGTTATTGATCTGTCAGCGTAAAGTTTCACTTGAGTGATTCGGAGCGTAAAGCAGCTATGCATTTTTAAAGGCAAGCTGGAGACCAGACTGGATGTGTAGCATTTATCTATCCCCAAACCCTGATGTAGCAATTCCACACCTGACGTGGTGTCACTTTTTGGAGCTCACCTACTGCACCTTATTAGTCTTCTCAGAAGTCTCGTTGCTCCTAATTTTGCAGCCTATATAGCTTTTTGATTGATTTGGGGAAATTCGTGAAACGAGGCAACGTGCAACAAAACGGATGGAAAGAAGAGGTCATTCAGGGGATTATTTCCAGTGTATCTTGTCTTGCTCTTAAAATTCATGTCTATCCTCTCCTTGCAAGTCCTGTACATTCCTAACAGTGATCCATTGGGGTGGCTGTGACAAGAAAATAATGTATTTCTACCAGAGTCTATCAGAGAAATGACTTTGTAGGTAAGAGGGGGAAAGGGGCTCTAGATCAATATGTTTCAGGCAGCTGTGAGTGTTTTTTTCTTTCTTTTTTTTTCTGAAGCAGAATTTCCACCTCCCTTTGAGTTGTTTTGACCTTGATCTCCAAGAAGATATCTCTCTGCTGCTCTGGAGTTTGCGCTGCTACGTGATTATCCTGTACAGCATGAAAGATAACCTGTACGGTGAGCTCCGCTTTTCCTGCACCCCCCACCCCTCTCTCTTGGCAGCCTTTGCCATTATAATGCCAATCCACAAACAGAACAAAAGATGTCACCATGCGGCCATTGCACACCTTCATTCTGCGCAAAACCCCCTCATTATTATTATGGTTATTATTCCCTTGCTGTCTAACTGTTCCCAGTAATAATTGAATTTAAATGAAGAAAAGGCGAAGGAGGGTGCTCTTTTTTAGGGTTGTGTTAACATGCTGTCATTAAAAAAGCGGTGGTTGTTTTTAATGAGCCAGGTTTTAAACTATCAAGACATGGAGAGAAATGGAAAAAAGATATAAAACAGAATGAAAGGATCGTTACAAAATGGAATGATAATTAGTTTACTGCAAATTGCCCAAGACAGTCCTTATATTTTACTGTTTGTGCACGGCCCAGTCTCCTCTGTGTGCATATTCTGTTTGGAGTTCGTTTACAGCGATGTGCAGGGCCACCTTTCAGACCAAAGGAAATGAGCATGAACGCATGATGGGATTTCTGCCAAAGCAAACATCCAGGCTCGTCCCCGGGTGATTGCTCAAAGCGCGGTTGCTCATCGAGGCGTCAACAGACAGAAACAAGTGTTGTGACAGTTCACACGGAGCGATTTGATGCATGCAAAAATTAAATGATATGCCACAGCCAGGGAGCCCTCCCAATGAAAACAAAATCAGGACATTAGCATGTTTCAGCTGTGCCTCAATCAGTGTTTTCCAGCATCTCTGGTTTTCATGTCCCTCAGCGGGATCGGAGACAGATGGAGCAAAGAAAGCAGCCCCTGTGTGGGTATTAGATATTTTTTTTAGAAATAATTCACTCCTCGCTATATTTGCTTCTTTCAACCTTTTGAGATAGTGAAGCAAACGGGAACTTCTAGAGTTCCATATGGTCATGCTGTGCCAAGAGAGAGGAAAGAGCATTAGCCTGACATGTGCTTTGATAGACGCCAGCTTTAGATTTTCCCAACAGTTAATAGATATTTTTATGCTACACACTTTTTTGATTTCAAGTTAAAACTTTGCAATAACATCACAGATGAAAGATAAACTAATGAAGCCTCACAACTAAGTTAAATTGAATTTAGAGACTGACACCTGGAGAAGTAAAAAAAAGTCTACACAAGCCCTCTATCGTTCCTCTGAGGACAAACTCAGTAAGTCAATGATTAATATAAATAGTTCTCTCTTGTGCTGCAGCGATGCCAGACAGACAGCAAAATGCATTACATTTTTATTATGACCAGAGCAATGCGGCACATTGTAAGGTGCACTCTTGGTGCACCCCATTTATTCTGAATGAAGAGGTGGCTGCTGCAGTTCAATGACCTCTTATCAGATGGTGTGCCGCTGTCACTGAAGCCATCTGAGGGAAAGGATTAAGCCTGGCTTATATATCGACATAAGTCCTAAATGCACATAAACACACACATACACACACTAATAATATAGCTTGTCCTTCTGAAGAACATTAGAAAGGAATACTAGGTCAGAGCTCCTAGACAGGAAGATATATTTTGTCTTGTGAGCAAATGAGCAAAAAGAAAAAAAGTCAATGGAATTCTCTCAACTAAATATTAAACAAATCAGCCTCTGCTGCTTGTTCATTCAGGGCTGTCAATAGTACAATTAGATCATATTTAATGTGCACCACTGAGCTTTTAAATCATGTGCTGGCTATAGGACTAAACCAGTGTCTGCTTTCTTGTTCTGATGGAGAGATCACAGGATATCTAGTATTCATTTTGCTGTATGTGAAGCAGCAAATTAATGTTGTACTTCTACCAGAGCACAGAAGGACACCTGTCACGCATTTGTTATGCTTCATACATAAAATCAGAGGTATAATGTAACAAGGCACAAATACTTCATTATTGTACTTAAGTAGAAAATTTGATTAACTATAATATTTATTTTTAGGTGCCTTTTTATGTTCACCTCTTAACTGTTAACACAATTATCTACCCCTTATATTTAAAAAAAAAAGGTAAGAAGTACAAAGTCATTACTCCTTTTTCATTCTGGCCTGTTATTGTTTGAAAAAAATAAGTTCTTCTGATGTTTGTATCGAGCCTGGTATCTGTATTAGGAAACACAAATAATCTGAGTTTTACTGCCAAGTCAAACTGTAGTGTAAAGCACTTTTGGCATCCTTAAGTCTTTTCAGGGTATGTGTTGCAACATTTCCCCTCATATGTGTACTGTTTTGTATAAAAGTATTGGAAAAGTGATGCTTCCAAAAAGTTATCAACGCAGACAAAAAGACATAATGGTGATGCATTGTGTCTGTGTTTGATCAGCTGTAAGTTTTTTCCAGTCTTTTTCCAGATATTTGATTTATTTTTTAGAATGATAAGGGATGTACTGCATCAATCTTGAGGAGGCAATATTTCCAGGAGGGACAAACACAGACATCTCTCTCCACAGCAACACTCTTCCTCTCTTCCTGTGGGATCCCAAGGTGTTTCTAGTCCAGAGAGGATACATAATCCCTCTAGCCAAGGGTTGGCCTGGAGAACCTTTAAAGGTAGGCCCCCATGATGACATCCTAATCACATGCATAAAAACACCCCAGTGGACTTTGTTCAGTGCTGAGGATCAGTGAATCAACTCCAAGCTCAGCCAGATGATAGAGCTCCTCTCCTTATCTCTATATCGGAGCCTGGTCTCCTTACTAATGAAGATTTTGGTCATAATTTATATCGGAACATAAATGTATCCATTTTTTAAACCTTCTTTTTCCTGTCCCTCACAAGACCACATGAAGACAAATGAATCAACAATTGCTCTTGCACTTCCTCACACTTAGGGACAATTAAGAGATACCCCAGAAAAGAGATGGACCAGTAAATTAAGATCTTTGCCTTTCAACTCAGCTACTTCACTACAGCTCTTGCTTTGGTTATACAGGGACCAGATAGCCCTTAAAAGCAACCCCATCACCCCGTACTCCTGCAGCACCTCCCGCAGAATGCCTCAAGGAATGCTGTTGTTATTTTTCACAAGACAAAGTTTAATGCAGACATTTTTTTAAATCTTTGTGACATTAATGTGGAATTACGCTCATGACATAAATTATCGTGCTGCCCAAGCATGTTCTTTTGACGGGCACTGAATTATAAACATGAAAGCAATCATCAGTCACCAATTACAACCAATCAAGCCTGAAACCTTTTTGGTCTCTAACTAATAGATGAGTACGTTTCTGCTTCCCATTTTAGCTTGATGTTTGCGTTGGTTGTGTGCAACACCCTTTTTATTTTCGCTCCCCATGGAATACCATTCTGCAGTATCCTTCAGTGAGCTTGTTTTGAACCTTGCAGGACTTTATTTCAATAATCCAGACAAGCTATATATGACAATTAGATTTTCAATAAATGTGTCTCTCACACTAAGTGCAGCCCACATGCATGACTCCAGCAGCATATCAAACATTTATATTTCCTGAAGTCCTGAAGCTCTTTGAAAGCAGTTACTCGAATGGTGAATTCCATAAAAGCTGCTTTATTGTTTCGCAATTGTTGCCATGTTGTCTAATGACACAGACTGTCTATAATTCATGCTATATAAAGTCATCTGAGAGTTTGAGTTTTAGCAAGAATTAGCACAGATGTGTGAGTATTGAACCTGCTTGACCTGAAGTTTTCCAGTTAAAAGCTTTGATAATTTCTGTACATAGAACGTAGACATGTCCACACACATAAATTAATATTAATGAACAAACACTCTTCTAAAAGAAAACATTTTGGTAATTTATTGTACTGCCTGAATGGTCAGAGAAATGCAACAATGAGGTTGAGGTGTTCAACTGCTGGGGCGGAGCCAAAGGTGTGGTTGGAGTAGCAGGTCCCAGCCCTTGCACCTGATTGGCCACCCCAGGTGCCACCCACAAATGATAAACAAGTGGTGTGGGGATCAAATGTCACATTAAAAGATAGGCAGTTTATGCAAAAAAAAAGTACTGTCAGCTTGGGTGGGTGTTGTCTAGTGTAGAGATAACTTATCAAGGGCTCCCATGGGTCCTTGAAATCCTTGAAAGTTTGTGAATTTGAAAAATTGATTTCAAGGCCATGGAAAGTTTGTGAAAATGGCCAAAATTTCACTTGTCCTCGAAAGTCCTTGAATGTTTTTTCGGGATTTGAAGTTCTTTATTCACACGACTGATTTTCATCATCTGTAAAACAAAAAAAAAACAAATAAAATAAAATAAAAACTTACATTTGTTGCGGTGGATAACTCAGGATAGTGGTTAACTGACGTGGCTTTCAACAAATAACGTTAGCCAAAGTCATAGTTTTACCCAATCAGAGCAGAGTAGGGCGGGTCGTTCTTTCTGAGCCCCGGTGAAAGCACCAGAACTTCTCCTGTCCTCAATGAGCATCTAGGGATGCGTATCGTTAAGGTTTTATCGATACTACTACTCTTATCGGTACTGCTTACCGATCCGGTATTTTAACGATTCTCATATTCATACTTTTTTATTGGAATAAAACCAGTGTTTCCCCCTAGGGAATTGGTGGTGGTGGGAGGTTATGCCAAAAATTAAATAAATAAATAGTGAATGTGACTCTGTATTGGTCAGAGTTGGTGACTCAGAATATGAACCATATCGTCATCAGTTTTTTTGGGGCAATTTGCAGTAAACTAATTATGAACTTATATGTTGTTCAGTTTTTCATTGAATTTACATGATATTAAAATGGTTTATTGGTAACATTCTGCAGTAGCAGTAGGTAATTGCTGTCACGCATGGTTCTTGAATTTGAGGAAATTGGTACTGGAAAGTCCTTGAAAGGTCCTTGAATTTGATGTTGACCAAGGTGTGGGAACCCTGCTTTTAACTTTTCAAAACCATTGAGTTATTGTAAAGCACCAAATCTGGGTCTAAGAACCAGTTAATAAAAATTAGGAGACATTAAGAGGTGAGTCTGTAACATACAAATGCCACAGAGAAACTTCCTCAAGAAAAACTTTGATGGGTACTGCTACATAGCTGCCAATTTAAATTTATGATTAGTTTAATTAATTTATGATAGTTTAACTGACATTTTCCATAATTTATATTTTGTTTGGTAAAGCTAAACAGGGAACTGAAAATTTCTTATAATAGTAATCATTTGTGTTGGGGATCTTAACCAGCTCTTTTCACACTAATGTGCCATTCAGAGCTCAGTTACAGCTTTGCAATGCATCAAATGCCTTCCTATGCTGTGGAGTGGGCAGTTCCCAATAGTAAAGAGCAAGAAACAGCAATGCACAGCTAAGTATGTTTAACAAGACAATAAAGGGTTTATGTGCATTACTTGTATTTGCTCCCCTACGAAACACATTGGCTACCCCCTTTAAAAATATCTAGCTCTGCCCCTGTTCAATTGGTCTCCAAACTCTCCAGCTCTCAATCCAATACAGCATCCATTGAACAAATAAGTCGGATTCATAGAGCTCTCACCTCACGTCTTTCAAGACTCAAAATATTTTCTACTAACACCTTGTTGCCAGATACAACAGACCTTCAGAGGTTTAATGGACTCCATTCATTAAAGCACTGAAGGATCAAGGCTGTTTCAACAGAAAAAGAGTGACTCTCCCGATATTTAGTGGATGTTTGTGATGTTATGACTAAATGACATGAGGACAAAAAAAAAAGATTTTTATTCATGCAAAAAGCAGAGTACTTCTGAATGGAGGAAGCAACAGTTTGCAGAGCCTTCAGTTCAGTTTATTAAGTGATCAGTATGAAAAAGAGGATACCAAAAGCATCAGCTTGAGTTGAATAAGTGACTATTCAAAAAGTCCAGCTGAAATCAAACTTTGACCTAGAAAACAAAGTGTTTGGTTACTTCAATTGATACATAGGTCAAAATGAAGAATTTTTATTTTATCTCACCCTAGTAGAAAAAAAAATGTAATGCTTTGGAATCCATTATTTTCTTTAGAAAATGAGTTCCACAGAGATGGTTAATAGTAACTGACCTTATAATAAAAACAAGGTATTTTTTTCTAGATTGCTGTTGGGTTATAAAACTCCTGTTGAACATTTCTTCTAATGCTGTCCTGTGGGTCATGTTACCTGCACATTATATGTTAAGTTCTTTGACATCATAAAAGCTCATATTGCTGCCATTTCAACACTACTCCTTTAGAATAACAGCCGTCTTAAAAAGAGACATATTGACCGAGACGGAAACTTTTGGTGTCGTAACCAATAACTCAGCTTCTCAATTTAACATCTATAATTCACCCCAAGCAAGGCACTTACTGTCTTGGAATAAATTGGAATATTTAAGCGAACAGATATATGCATTGTGGCACCTAAATAAGTAATGACTGCTCCCTCTCAAGTGTTCTCAAAAAAAAAAAAAAAAAAAAAAAAAAACTGTATACAAGTTTGATGCTCTATCTCACCAGAACAGCTGTTTTATTTTTCATGCTTTTGCCATCCATTAGCTGTGTTTTGGACCCAGGTTTACGCTATTTGAAATGCGATTCCTGAAAATGTTAGTTCAAATTGAACATTTGATTTGCCATGCAGAGATACGACGCGCAATGATGCATTTGGACTCGCAAACATTGGACTTCTAACAATGCTTTCATGGCTTGCAGTTGTCAGGTGGGAAAGAAAGTCCAATCAGGTAGATCTAAATAGCCTAAATGTAAAAATGTAACTTCATCATGTCAGGGGTAACAGTTGTGTCAACATTGGTGTCAAGAATGTCTTAATCATAATATGTTAAATTTCTTCATTTTCTTTTCCTTCAAGCATAACCAGAATGGAGAATGTTTCATTTGTCAGATTTCTGCTGAAAGGTGCTCAAAGTCTGGGACCGTGTTGTTGTATTTTTTTTCTTCTTTTTGTGGTGGGAGGCTCCTCTTGTTCCAAGCTCTAAGTTGGCCTTCAGCTCCGACCCACGAGTTCCTCACTGAGCGAGCTCCTGCCATGCTTTTTCAAATGCTAATGACAAACAGCACTGAAAGCCTCAAATTGGGCCATGCAATTCAGCCTGTGGTGTTTGCTGAGGCCCTGCTCATGTTGGAAACCGTGGTCTTTCCCCCCGACCAATCCCCATACTGCCACCCCCCGCCCACAGTCTTTTGTGCACTGCAGTAATAGGCACAGATGTTCCTCTTGCCTTACACAGGGCCACTTTTCCCCTAATCGCCACCTTGTATGCGGACGGCTTGCACCTGCCTCAGCAACTCTCTCCTTATTCCTCTCTCTCTCTCTCTCTCTCTCTCTCTCTCTCTCTCTCTCTCTCTCTCTCTCTCTCTCTCTCTCTCTCTCTCTCTCCTAATATCCCCCTCCCCTCTCAACCCCTCCCTCTTTCACTCTCTAGTTGTTTCCGTTTTTTGTCTATCACTCTTTCAACCACAGTAATATGGCTTTCCCCATTGCCCATCGAATTTAAAACGCTATGTCTCGCGGCCCCTGATTGTTTAAACATTGAATTACAGAGAAATGGAAAAGATGGAGGGTTTAAAACAAAAAAAAAAGAGGCCACGCTGACGGTTTTTAGGGTTTTTGGAATAGGTAAGAACTCAGATGGCTGAGTCAATTCTTACTCCAGCTGGGGAAAATTTGGAACAAAACACTCTTGTAGCCGCTCGGCCAAACCTCAGTGCTGATGGAGCACTGAGACTGCCCCCCCATCCCCGTTTGGACTAGTGGATTTCAGTGTGTGCATGGAAGGGCTATGGTGTGAGGTGGGGGCTGTCAAGCTCAAAAATTGGACCAAAGTGCAGCTTGCTTCATGGCTCCTGTGGTGGAGTGTGATTTACCATCATCTTCAAATGGCACTTTCAAACTGAGTGTGGAAATGTGTCAAAATTTGGTCTCCTTAGGCTCCTGGGGAAAAAAAAAAAGGAAAAAAAATATTGCATTCCTCTGAATGATATTTTTTCCAGCAAAAAGACATCTGATAAGTATCTTAATCACCTTGAAATGAAACGGTGGCAGGTGCCAGCGAGGCTAATAGCACTTTTACCATGAGTTCAATTTGAATTCAAATTAAAGGAAAGACTTTTTCTGATAGTATTTAATTTTTAAAAAAGCAGCAAGAGACATCTTTTTACTCCTGATGATCACATTACATCGAATTTACTGACCCTTTTTCTCTGTTTTCAATCTGTTTTTCTCACTCTTGCCATCAATTTGATGTACTTCTACAAGGCTTCCCTTCCTGAAAGTTTGGTATTTTAACAGCATAATCTGCAGATGTGCGTTGCTACTTAAAAAATATATATATCACATTTACTGAGTATTAAAACAAAAACATATTAACTGCATTGATACAGCAGGAACAACACGTCCAAAAGATGAATCAAAAAATTTTCTTTAATGGCATACACTGTTAGGGAAAAAGAAGCCTCTGGTCCAAATTAATGATCTTCACCAGTGCCTATTAAAATCTTTTTTTTTTCTGTCCTCCAACACTCTAATGGAATATTCAGCTTATGTTAACTTGAGGCCATGATTGCTAGAAGAGGGGTTGTATAGAGTTGAACATGTTAAACACTTTGTGACATATTGTGACAGTTTGATACAACAGAGATCTCTGTATAGCATCTTTTTGATGAGACTAATCATAACTATGACTTTAGGGAAGGAAAAGAAAATAATGGTTTTATTAATGATGCAACAAAAGGCAGATTAGATTAGACTTTTTTCCTGATCTAAGTCAATTCATCCATCCATTTTATTTTACCCACTTCTCCTTTCCAAGTCACAGGGAGCTGGTGCCTGTTTTCCAGCAGTCACTGTGTGAGAGGTGGTGTGTACCCTGAACATGTCCCAAAACCATCACAGGACCACATAGAGGCAAATGAGATAAACAACCATTCGCACTCGCTCACACACAGGGACAATTTAGAGTTACCAATTAGCCTAACATTCATGTTTTTGGTCTGTGGAAGGAAACCAGAAGTACTTGGACAAAACCCATGCATGCATGGAGAGAACATGCAAACTCCACCCAGAAAGGTTCCTGGCCAAGATTTGATCCGGCAACCTTCTTGCTGAGAGGCAGCAGCGCTACAAACTGAGCCACCATACCATCCCACCCTGATCTTTAATGGCAAAAACATAAATGAAAAAAAAGGCAATGCAAAAATAATCTATAATAAGATGCACTTTAGAAAAAATTTTACACAAAGAGGATATTTTGATTTGCGTCTTCCATAACAAATATGTGCAACATTCAGCAGCTCTCATATTCAGCACAGGTCCCACAAACAGGCTGTGGATAGTACACTCAGTGCGCACTTAGACAACATGATTATTCAGCCTTTCGTTGACTGTTTGATTGCTTTCCTCAAAGGGCAAAGCCCTGCAGAAGTGTGCATGCAGGATAATTAGTGTTGTGATTGTACTCAATAACCACAGGCCTGTCTGCATGAGCCCACAGGCCACTTTGGTCAGTTTGACTTGATGCACACCAAAGAAACTTGTACTCACTGAGCCAATCAGGCGAATTATTGCAGGTTACAAGGATTTTGATGACATATTTATGCAGCATATGCATGACAAGAATTCTGATTCTGTTACAGCAACAACTGCTGCACCTTCCATCTGCAGAGCAGCCTAATTCATATTCTGTGAAGCCTGGAAATTTTCAAGGTTACGATATAAAACGTTGCCATTGATCACTTTTCACTCCGCTTGTTAATATGATATACTGCTGTCAAAAGTGTGTCAGTTTAATTGCGGCTCGTTTATTTTGATGGAATTTCATACAATAGATTGTTTTCGGATGTAAAGATGCAATTATTGGCTTTTCACAAAAACGTCACCTCTGCTGAAGATTTCTGATTTGTGCTTTTATTTCATTTTTAGCACTAACCAGTTTTGCTACTCATTCATGTCAATATTTCATTACCTTTCTTCATAGAAGAGAAGAATTTTTTGTGATTTGGAATGACAGATTTTAATAAAGTTTGTAGTGTTTAAGAAAAACTTGCTTCAACTTTTCCTTTATTAAATTCTACAGCTTTTTGTGCAAATAAATGCTGTGTAAATTACAAAAGAGTAGTTTTTTAACCAAGAGACCAGTAACATTCCCATTGTCTGGTTTTTACTTTCCTTAAAGAGATAGTTAAAATCTTTTTATGTGGGGTTATGTGGAAAGGTTATGAATAAGTAATATCTAACCTGTTGTAGATAGCTTTTAAAACAACCTCAGTTTGAAAAAATCCAGTTTAATTCTGGCTTGTCTGACAAGCTAATGGATGTCCAAGTGGAGCTAAAAGTATTGCAAAAAAGTAGTTCTTAAGCCTTTATACTGCTAAAAAGTTTGCATTACACAGTTATTTTGGCTAAAACATTATCATATCATCCAAAAACTGTGATGTGATGTAAAGGTTTGTAAAGTAGCCCTCACATGAACTGACATTCATTTTTTTGTGTTGTTTTAAGGCAACAGTAATTCACTTTGACCTTTGCCTAGCTCAGACTAGCTGATGGATCATTATTCCAGACAGAACTAATCTATATTTCTCCAAAAAATTCTCATTCAAATAGCTGTCTACAAGTAAGATATTAAATGTTTGTAATCTTTCAGCAAAACCCCACTTCAAAATATATGAACTACCATTAACATAACCCCAAAACAAGTTGCATTACATCTAATTAGTGATTAGTTCAAAATGTCTCAAAGACCCAGCAGCTGACTAACCTTTGGTCAAATCAGTTTACCAATCAGAGCAGATCTGGCTAATTTTAAGACTTTAAAGCAGGGATGTCAAACTAATTTTCACCAGGTGCCACATTAACATTTACTTTGATGTTTCGTGTTTAACTTTGACTAAACATGAAACGTCACATTCTTCATCTCATTGCTACAACTGAGCACCACTAACAAACAATAGCTGAACTCTACATGGTATTATGTGCATAAAAACAACCTTTTAACCTGTCATATATATATATAAACATTAATAAGTACTATGTAAATGGGGAATAAATGTCTCAGAAATACAGTTCAACACTGTTGTTGGGTTGTAATGAGTAGCTGCCATATTGAATTCGGAACGCTTCCACTTAGTGACTGAAAAGTTTAACTAGAGGAGCATTCCAGTTTAAATTACAACTTACAAGTGGGAAATTTCCTCTTCCCAGTACAATTGGGCTTCAGCAAGCATAGCTGGCTAAAATGAAGCAATAACGGGGATTTTACATACATATTCTGCCAGCCACTGTCTACTTTTGAACCATGTGCATCTCTGACTAGTGGTGGAATATTGTAATTTCACAGATAAAATATTTAACTTGAATTATGGGAGATGTAGTTTATGATTATTGCTGGCTTTAAAGCAGCTTTTTATAAGACATTAATACATCTTTGAAGATCTCACGGGCCACATAAAATGCCATGGCAGACCACATTTAGCCTGCGGGCCTTGAGTTTAACACATTTGCTTTAAAGAAACTTTAGGTAAAATAGTGTTTTAGAAAATAGAATTCAATTCAAATTCAAAAATACTTTATTGATCTCAGAGGGAAATTAGGAATTCATGTAGAACATGTTGAAGATGAGATTTATATGCATTTTTTTAAATGTTTAAGTCCAATATTTGTGTCTTTTGTGGCTCACAGGGACACATTTACATTGCATTATTAGATGATGGCCAAATTTCTCCAACATCTTTGTGTCCTTTGGAACATTTTCAAAGCCTTAGAAGGCCCTGATGAATATTGAGTACTTTATCTCTTTTGCCTTCCAATTAATGAATAGATGTTGGTAATTATTTGACCAATGCCTCTCTTTCATGACACGCCTCATATCCATCACTAAGTTAAAAATAAATTAAAATCAATACATCTGGGAGACTCTGAGCGCAGTGCTTTCCACGTATGGCCCCCTGAATACCAACTATTGATCCCACCCCAAGGAATATTTTTCTTTATCACCTTCCCTACTCAAAACATGCACGTAAGAACAAACACAAGATAAGTGTTTCTTTTCCCCACTTTTCTCACAGTTACATTCATTGAGTCACTGATAAAAGCTCATCTTTTTCCCACCTATCACTCTGTCAAATGCAAAAAGATTGGAAATTTGAAAACAACAAAAATAAAAACTGCTGAGCTCTTTCAGATAAAAGCTGGCTTCGTTATGATTTATACTTTACAAAATAAGATTCCCTCTCCTCTTTCACCTGTGTGGTAGCCGGACCATTGTGTAAACAGCTCCTTGAAAAACAAATGGCTCCCGAAATCGTTGTAAAGGGCCGCAGCAGCTCGATGCAAGCGGAGGCCCGGGGAGAGAGAGAGAGAGGGGACTGGAGATAACGTATGTCAGCAAACATTGACTGGGCTTTATCACAATGAGGTTTCTGTGTTGGAGAAGCTAAGAGGTTGGCCGGCAAATCGTCCTCCACAGAGAGCACACATTCCTGCGGGTCAGGGCTCAGGGTTATGTGTGTGTGTTCGTGTGTCGGGTGTGTTTACGCTGTGACTCGGGGAAAAAAAAATGCATTTTTTTTTTTGGTCTCCCCTCCCCCTCCTCTGCTTCACTCCTCACACCGTCACCTGACTTTGTTTGCTGTGACCTGTGATAAGCCGGATGGAAAAGTGGTGTTTGCAGTTATAACTGTGATGGCCATTTGTTTACCCTTATCGAAACTGTGTGATAAATCACAGAGGAAAAGCAACATCTGGCCTGGAAGGAGTCAAAGAGGAGAGAAGAACTGCTTTTCTTCTTCTTTTTTTTTGTCTTGTAACACAGGGGGGTCACATTCAGCTGCCCAGGAGTGGCTGAGAGTTTACTGCTCAGGAACAAAACAAGGAATTAAGTTTCACACAAGCATGAAGGGGTGTGCATTTCTAACAAATGACATATGAGCAATAAGGCTCACTAAAAAGCACTGGCGGTGGTTCGGATTCAGCTGCGCAGCGCCTGGAGGCGTCGTTTCAGCACATTCCATGACTTGGGAGTTTTTGCCCGTTTGTGTCGCTTTAAATGTTTCCCCCTCTTGCTCTTCTAGGGCACTGGGTCTGCTTCGCTCTGCGCCTCGGCGCAGTTACACCACGCATGTCTGCCTGCTGGTCCATCAGACCCTCTCACCTGCAGTAACAAAACAAATCCAACAGATGTCAGCCTTTCCAGTTGATTTCCTCCAAATCCTGATTTAAATAAGCAGTGAGGCCGGAGGATTCAAATCTACAGCCCCATGGTTTGCACTGAGATACAATTAGCAATGCAAAAGACATGCTGATCCAAGATTTACTTTGATATACATCATGTATGTGTTAATGTGATTTTTTGGTGATCCCCCCCAAGGGAAAGTCTTTTTAGGTCATCCCTCTGGGGAGGTTAAAGCGAGGGGCCTGAAACAGCAAAGGCTCCAGAGCTAGTGGGGCTTTTGCTGTGTTTTGTTTAGTGACTACTACTAAAATGACATCTATAAGAGTGAAAATGTGCTGGATTTTTTCTTTTTTAATTTCTTTTTTTTATTTGGTCAACACTGTATTGCCATTTTAATATTGCTCTTCTCTCTTTACATTGCATAATGCCAAGAGCCTAATCCTGTTTAGCTGCCAGGCCTGTGATAACTCCTGGGAATCACTGCTGTCGTTATCGTATTTATTCAGCGATGACAGATTAGTGGGCGTTAAATGCACTTCACATGCGGCTGACATTTCCCGTTTTGGTGCGGCGAGTTTGAGGAAAAGAAGGTTTCAGACGGAAAACTGTTTTTTTTTTTCGTTGTTGTTGTCATAAGAAAACGAATGAAAATCTGATCACGTCAACGGGTTGTGAGTTAGAATAATATATTTCTTGGATGTAAGTTTGACAGCAGAACACACGTGAAGCTGTGAGAACAATAATTTAACTGGGTTGCCATTTTTTATCTTTGACATTTAGTTGAGAGGTTTTGTGTGGCAGCTGTTTGTTTGGACTGCTGAGGGTTTAAAAGCTTCCAGCATTGAGTTTTAGAGCTTTGTCGGTTTAGTATATGTAAAAGAGCAGTTGGGATAAAGCTCAGGAGCACAGAAATGCACACTCTGAGCAGCTGAGAGTGCAGGATGAGTCCGTCCCTTCCAGGCAAAGGCTTCGCTGAGACTTTAAGAGGCATACAGGAAAGGCACAAGGTGGAGACCCCTTCAGATCTGGCTGCTATTAACAGCCTTGTGATCTGCTCATGTTTACCTACTTTCACAACACTGGTACTCGGGGCTGTGCAGAACACGGGACGCGGGGCCCGGCCTCTTTGAAGTGAAGTTGATCCCTCAGACTACACTCTTGGTAATTGCGTCGTCTTTCTTCTTCTTTTTTTTTCTCTTGTGCTTTCTCCTCTTTGACCCTCTTTTTTTCCATCAGATGAGATTTGAAGGATGCAGATGGGGAGCTTTTTGTGTGACTCTTTGCATTTTTACGTCTGCTCTGATCTTAGGGACAACAATAATGAGAATCTAAAACAAAATAAAAAAAATAAAGGACAACATGCATGAAAGAAAAAAATATACAAGTCCCCCCTCCTAGAATAAAACAACAACACCACTCTGCCCTGCATTTTACTCTTACAGTTTTGGATTATCATAATGGGAAAGTGGAGGCAAAGCAACCCGAATAGACGGAGTGTAAAATGGCCATGTTAAGCACCAGATGACAGCGACTGATATTTGTTTATGTGCTGTCGATGAGGTAGTTGTAATGACACTTGATTTGGATTAGTTTCTTTTTTTTCTGATTTTTCTGTTTTTTTATGCATTCTCTGTCCCTGATGTGTGCAGTGGTGTGCAGCGTCGAACACCTGTGTGTTGTTGTAATTACTTTGATTATACCTACTATGGGATATTACAGCAGTCTGAAGAGAGGGTCCAATTTAACCTGCAGTGAATTTCAATTTCTGCTGAAAAAAAAAAGATGAGGAAAAATTGCTTTCTGGAATATTTGATCAGCAGAGGGATGTGGTTACTTGCTGTGATTTTGTGCAACAGGGATGCATATTAAACCACACAAACGCAAAGTTCCTACTATTTGTTTCTTTTTGATCAGCTTGGCGTGATGCGTACTGGTCTGCATCCAGACGTATGACAGTCCGGGGGGGAAGTTTGCTCTCTGGAAAGACACCAGGTGCCTGATTTGCAGCAAATGCTCACAAACAGAAACACAAACATACCAAAGGGACCCTGTGGGTTAGTGCATTGCTCTCTTTGGGTGGGAGAAGGGTGAGGATGGCAGGTATTGAACTGTATTAGAGTAGAACATGCAGTCATGGGTATCTCTTGCTTTATGACGCTAGTCAGAAAACTGACAAGCCAAAGCTGCTTTTTATTCTGCAGCTACAATGTAAATGAAGCTCCTTCCTGTCTTTCATGCAATTATCCCAAACACACTAAAGACATTTTTGCATTATGAGGCCCAGCCCCAGTTAGCCTGGCATTATTCTACCCCAACCCTGCTTGTGTTTGCAATGAGAGCCACCTTAATGTATAATATTAAAGTCACACAAATCTTATTTTGTTTTATCTGTGACACATCAATGGACTACACCCAACTTGAAAGGAAAGTACCAAAGGCTGCACCAAACCATCTAACAGTATGATGCTAGTGGTAGCTAATGTTAGCTTGTTTTTCGATAGCTTGCAACAGTTATTTAGTTGAAGCAAATGATTCAAGTAAAGTTGCTCTCATCTATCACACAATCAGTGAACAGTCCAGCCCGAATAGAACCTCACCTCTTGAGGTTCCAGAAATCGAGGTGGAACCAGGCTATAAAGGCTAAAGCAAACACACTGAACCCGGGTGTGAACCCAGGCTGAGCCTTGTAGGGCAAAAATACCTTAACTTTGCATGCAGTGGTTGGGTTTGTCCCTAATTCTCTTGACTTTTTCAGTCTTTCCAAGCTTTTGTTCTTTCTTACCCTGTCATACTCAGATTTACCTTTCTGTCCTGACGTCAGAAAGAAGCCTCATGCTTTACAACTATATGGGGAGAAGTATTTTCTCCTGAAGGGAAAACTGACATGCAATTACATTGTTCTTGCTGCTCCAAACATCCTTCAAAAAAATCTATAAAACACCTTGTTTTTGACTTGTACCAGTTTATGATCTTTAGATGACACCTCAGTGTCTTGTCTGCTTGTTTTCCCTTTGTGTTTCCTCATTGTTGATTTGCTCAATAGAGCAAAGGAATACACGCAATTAGTTTCCCACCAGCAGTGGAAAGTTTGTCACTCTGCTTCGCAAAGTAAATGCTTTTCCAGCACAGTTTAGATTTAAAAGAGCTTTGAAACACCTCTGGTTCTAGTTACGTGTTGCATTTTATCTTAGGGCAAACACACCTGCGATTGGTCAGAGTAAATTGCAGACAAATAAATTGAACAAGTAGAATGCAGAAAATCACAGATGACAGCACTTCGGGACGTCTGGAAGCAGTTTCTGCATCGTGCACGGGGCTGCAGCGTGCCCGTCGCACTATAGCCAGCTCTCTACCATCAGAGTGGTAAAGTGGGACAGATGTTCGGAGTTAGAGAGGCCCCTCTGGGATATTGAGAATGATGGTTTGGCAAAGAGTGAAGGACAATAAAGGAGGAGATAGAGGAGGCCAGGGTTCTCTTTTTCAGTTCACCTGACCCCATCCTGCCCTGGAACCTGTTCAGCTTCATCTGAACCGAAGGGAAGGTGCCCTTTGTCATGCCCAACATTAATTTATATTTGCATGTAAGATTCCCCAAGAAGCCTTGTTCAAATGAAGAGAGATGGTCCTTCCAAAAGCTGGTGAGACCAACAAAGAAGTGTGGCTTTCAAACATTAAAAAGTCTCTTGCCTAGAATAAAATGCCCCTGGACAAACGGAAAGCTTCAAAGTGCGAGAGAGGAAAAAGGTACAACATAAAAGTGCATTCTAAAGTGTCTAGTTATCAATTCCCGATTCATTGAAGGGTCGGATCAATATCTGTCCTTTTGAATTTCACAACATCTCTTTGAAGTGAGGGGCACGGTTAAGCCTGAAACACACTCGCTACGACGCCGACGGGTCGACGCGCGGTCACGTGGTTGTTCGGCGTACGTTTTTGCACGGACCTTTCATAGCTCCAAAGACACCCCGTGCGAAATCCCTCCTGCTGCAGCATACGTCACTGCATGGAGTTTCTCCCGCTGCCGTCCACAATGCAGAAATAAAACAGACTCGTCACTCACCTGACGTTATTTATCCACAATCTGTCCCGTTTAAGCTCCACAGTTTTTATCAGTCAGATTCCTCCGTGCAAAACGTGTTTTATCTCCATTCATGAGTTGTTCCCGGTTTGACTATCTTTATAAAACTCTGCTTCCTGGTAACAGTCAGCTCTGAAGTCGCTTTTTTTTTCTTCTTTTTTTTCCTTAATCGTCTTTAATGTCCAAGTGCTTTCAGCACAAACAAACACGACCACAAACTTCAGACCAATCACACAATACCATCGTCGCGGGAGGGGGGTAAAAAGTTCTGCCGGCGGGTTGTGCAAAAAGGGGCTCCCAAGTCGACGCTGCGAACACCGGTGATGCAATTTTCGTCATGAAACTGCGACAATCCCTGCCGACTTCGGCAGTTCGGAGGGAAGAGAGCTTTAGAGCACGTGTATAATACGGCATCTTTTCTAGAAGTGATTCTACACCAACTTTCCAAACTTCACAGCTTTTTGTATTCCAACCAGCCCTCTAAACATAACAAAAAATAAATAAAAAGCAACATCAACAACTCTAAATATTTTAGTACAGACTTAAGTGTCTAATGTTTCCTGGTAATAGAAACTGATGCTGGAATTTTTTATTAATTTTTTTTACAGCATTCTGTCTTTGGAGCAAAGTTGCTGTTTTGTGCAGTTTTAAATTCAACTTATGGCTGCATACAGCATAATTATAGGCTGCAGCTGACAGAGCGTGGCAACCCCTTCCTCTGGTTTTACATTTCACAAGAGTTTACATACGCTGTGTTTCGTCAAGTGGAAAATTGTTTTCTGCATGATGCCAACAGGTGGACTCATCAGAGAGTCAACATAATTATGGCAATCATTCCTCTCCGCAATTAGAAATATTGATCATTTACATATTATTCCTAAGCATGAAGATTTTTTATTTTATTTTTTGCTTTCTCTAATGTTCCCTAAAACAATCATTGGACCAGTCCTTCGTGGTTTATGTTTAACCTTAGAATTAGAGTGTAGCTTTTAGTTTATTTTATGTTTTGAGGATTTTCAAATGATTTTTACCCCCAGAATGATGCGGTTGAAGCTGTCACCGAAGAGTGGAAGTGTGTAAATATTCATGACTTGAAGGCTTCAGAAAATACCAAGTGTTGGAGCCAAATTACTGTTTTGTTTAGCACATATCACCTGAAATGCACTAGCCATCATTACGGTAATTTCAAAGTATTTCCAAGTTTAGTCTTGCTTGTTTTAATCAAACACCATGAAGCAGGAAAACTTGAAGACTTGTTGCAAGCAGGCTATATTTTGATTCTTTTTTCTTTTATGCATGAGTTATATTTTATTTCACTCTGGTCATTGTTCAGCTGTATTACTGATATAAAAGTAAATGAGGTGGAGGTGAGGCTGAATAAGATCAGACATGAGTGCTTGCCTCTTTCTCTTCACACTCTGCTTGGTGACACATTTTCTGTTAGAATGCAAATCATTTATGAAACCAAGTATTTCCCACACATACTCTGAAAACGTAGCAAGATAAACTTTTTTTGAATTAGTCATTTAAAATGCATGAATCATTGTATATATTTTGCAATAACTGAAATAGAGGAAAGCGGCCAAATGCAATCTAATGTAAGACAACAAAAGCTCAGATGAAATCCCCAGTTTGTATAAATCACTCATGTGTGAAGCAGGTAGGAGGTTAATTTCCCACAGCAGAAGAAAAAAAACATAATTTCAGGCCCTCCTGAAGCAATGATGGACTATTGTTTCTCTGTGCTCACTGCAGATTTACAAAAAAAAATAGTCAACAAAAATGGCTACTTGTTGACACAGATTAATACCATAATTATTTTTCGATTGTATAATTAGAAGTATCTAAGGTAATTGTGATCATGCCAGCTTATTCATAATGATGTTTAAGTCATGAAGATGATAGGGAAAATGTCAAGAGAGACAATAAAAAATGTAAAACATAGCAAGCAGTATTTTGTTTTGCTTAACTGTATATTTCAACCAAAATATACTTTTACTGTAAAGACAAAGTTTACCTCCACTACTCCTTTTGCTCAGCAGTGATACATACTCTACATGTGTCACAGGTAGAGAACCTTGAAAATTGGATTTGAAGAGATGATCTTTGAATGACTGCACACATGTTTTATTGCTACACTCCACCAAAAAAAGCCTGTTGAATCCAATCAAAATCTGTAACCTAATAGCTTACATCAAGAAGTTAATGGATACAAATAATTAAGGTTGACATCTAAAGTAAGGATATATGGACCCTTATGCACATTTAACTGTAAGGAAACACTAGCCATGTCTCCATTCAATTTCAATGGGAATTTCGAGCAAAAGTTTAAAATGTCGCAAAAAGGAGAGAAACAAAAATTATGTGACTCAGACAAGTTTCCATTTATTGACTTGGAGCCATTCAACCTGGCTATGCAAAGTGCAATTACGTTAGATGCTAACGTTAGAGAAAGAAATGCACTTCTCTTCACATTATGAGAATATTCGGGAAGACGCTGACAGTGCGAAGGGTCCAGCTGCAGTCGGTACAATTATTGGACAGCGGGAACAGCTGATCAAACATGTGAGGTAAATGTTCACTAGATCAGAACTTATTTGGCAAATATGTTTGTCTCCCTTTTTGCACATTAACTCTTTTTTGGAAAATCCAAAAAACACCTCAAGCGAGCATAAAAAAGTTTCTAATGTGATACTTCAAAATGCGCATAAAAAACATTGATGGAAAAACGGTTAATGTCCACCTTATTTAGCACTGCTGTTGTTGCATTTCAGCCATTTGCTGGTCAAAACCAAAGGCTGGTTTGGATCATTTTTAACCACTTCATGTTTCCCTCTTCTTTCTTCTACCTTTTCTGTCACTTAAAATATTTTAGTCTGGCCTTTCTAGTTAGCCACAAGTCTGACTTGCTTCCAGCATGTCAGGATGCATGTTTGAGCTGATGGAAGCGCTGGATGTAAAAGGCCGCATTCATTGTGGTTGAAACAAGTTGCTAAAATATTGTTCACATTATGATCCAGCTTTGGGAAAAAGAGGTAGTCAAGTTAAAATAAAACCATCCCTTGAGATTTCCTGCTATTTGACATTTTTGTTGTCCCTCAACCTTTTCTCCAGCCCAATAAGCAGAAATTAGTTCTGTCATTGTGTTAACATATTAGGATTTGTCTAAATAAGTCTCTTTTAACTTGTGGTAGTGGAGACAATATTTTTTTTCCTGCTTTCATTCATAAAATAAAGGTCAGTGTTGAAACAAGATTAGTGTCAGATTCATCAATCCTGTGTAGTTTGAGGGTTGTTTAAATGTCTGTAAAAGGTAATGCCAACTCACTCGTCTCATCAGATGTAATACTTGTTTTTGACAATTGAAGCTACTTTATTGAAGACAGTTAATCATCAACAGCCACCAGTCAGATCATTGGTTTCAAGTTTTCTATTGAACTGGCATTTTTTTGTTACAATTTTCCATACCATTGACTCAGGACACATGCTTGCATGGAAGGATTTTTTGTGGAATCATATCTAAGCAGTGTTTGTGGTATAGATTGATGGAAATCAAGTAAAACTGTTGCATTTGCTCTTTATCCCAGGAGTTAAATAGATTTCTGCACATTCCATCCAACATACAGAAATCTAGTGTACGTAAAGGTAGATTTCACAATATATTTTTGTGTCAGTCCAACATACTTGGAAATGGGTGCTACTAGTTACTATTTGTGGTCAGTTTATTTCTTTGCCCCACTGTGTATCCATCCATACTTAATACCACGCCCATCTACACCTGTTTTCCGTTCCAATTAGTCTCAATGGCAGCAACCTTCTTCATTCAGCCCCAACCTTTTTATGTTCTCATCACTCAGTTGGGCATTATTGTGCTTCCATGCCACATCTGTGCCTCTTTGTGCATTTTCCTTACTTCATGTAAGTTTTTTCTGCATGACAGCCTTTTGTTTTGTTTTAATAAAAGTTATGTTTTATTCTCTTCAGCTGCATTCTTGGGATCTACCTCCAACAATCGTAACATTGAGTATCCTGAAAAAGAATGTCCATATTTCATTTAGAAGCTGAGTGACAAGTCTTACTCACTGCTGATAATAAATTTCAGAGAGGGAATGCAGCCGTTTGCTCTGCCTCATTAATCTTAATAAAACAAATGACCTCTGTATAACTTATTTCTGCCCTGAACCATTAGGCTGTATGGCCAAGACTTCACAGATTAGGCCAAATCTGTTTGGGAAATGATATAAGGCACATCACACTTATGGGCTTTTTCCACTTCTTGTGTTACAATACTTTACATTTGTTATAACTTTTTTTTTTGTAGCTCATGTGTATGTATCACAGTTTTTCTTCTTTGACCCTTCAGAATGAAAAATGTACACATATTTTAACAACAAAGATTCAAGATTTATAAAGATAGTGACCATCAAAGCGCCAATCAGTGCCAACACACGGTGTCTTTTCTTGCCTGTGTGAAAAGCTCTGTTTTCCCCTTTGCCCCTTTAAACTATTGCAATAGTGCACTGTGCACCTCACGATATACAGTGATTTGTCTCTGATTAAAATTTCTGCTGAGCTTTGAAGCCCCTACTAGTGTTCTGTGCTGAAGTAGTCTTCCTCGGTAAAAAAATTGAAAGCCTTTTCATCTCAGAGGGCTATAAGGGTCAAAGGAACACCAAATAACCCTCCCTGTTGTTTCTTTTTTTTCCCCCTCTTTGAGGCTTGTAACAAACTGTGCCTTTGTCAGATGCAGCCTCTGTCAGGCTTTAGGGCTGAGGGGACTGCCCTCAGGTTCAGGCTTTGGAGACCCTGTCGTCTTCAAAATGGGGTCTGCTTTATTTCACCCCCTGACCTAAGGCCTAAAAAAAAAAGAGCCACGCAGGAAAAACAGAGAGATATATGATACATCAAGGCCTAGTGAAAGTCCATGGCTGGGAAATGAAGGAGCAGGAAACTGTTGCGTGAGCAAAAAAAACAACAAAAAAAACAAGAAGCTTATTGGGATTGTTTTTAACACTGTTTCATTTGGGGGTGAATCAAGCCTTTTTGTACTGAGTTTCAGTTCTCTGATAATTATTCTGTTGCAACAGTCTATTGATGCAATTTATATAGCTGATATTAAAACAAGATTGTCTGTCTGAAGCTTTGCATATAATTGGCACCTACAAATAACAAATAAATGGATAACACTGAAGTTCATTAAACCGTCTGTCTGTGAGTGGTATCCAATTTTATCTAAAAGTAATTATGAAGATAACAAAGAGCAACATTTAAATACAAATAATATCTGCGAGACTTGTTTGCATCTGAATTAAGATTGACAAAACCATTCCTTGTACGATTTTCTATTTCAGGCAGAAATTGGGGTCCCCTGATAAATTTCCAACTTTGGCCCATCTGCTTTAAATGAATTAAACTGATTGACTTGGAGATGCTCTGGCGTAGCCAATCAATCTGAAGAGGGACAATCCTGGGGGCATCCATGGGGATGCAGAGAAGTGGGGGGGCCTCCCATTGTTTTGTGCGTAATGTCAGCCGGTCCTTGACCTTGGGGCAGTCCATGCCTGAGTGGGAATTCTAGGACAAGAACTCAGATGTTCAATATGGGAAACCAAGCTTTAAGCTGAGGGTCACAGGGTTAGCGTCAGTGCTCATGAGTATAAACGGGTGACCTTAGGAGAAAGATAGAACTGGACATACAGATAGAGGAAGGACATGAAGACTAAAAAAAAAAATAAAAGTGCAGGTGGGGTGAGTGTCAGGGAGAAAGCTAGAAAGCCCTCAGAGAATAGAGTCTGAGACCTGTTTCTCCAAGATAACAGAGATTGGCCTATGAAAATGCATCCATCACAAGGCCACTAAGCCGAAGCCTTCTTTTGTGTATCCATGCGGCTAAGAGCTGAGAAGGGAGGAGGGTGTGGGGGCAATCTGTGTGGAAGGAGTTAGAGGGAGGGGCTGATGAGGGTAAAGCAGGGGAGGCGCTGCTCAGGGCCAGCCTGGCGTGGACAAGTGAAGAGGGAGTGCTACATTGCTTATTCAACATGGAGCAGGTCTCTGAGAAGATGGAGGCCCACCAATGTTTGGAACAGTGGTTTGATGGAGGAGCTGCATGTTTTTAAATTTCTGTATCAAACACTCATTCCTATTTTTGTAACAATTACAAAACAACTAATTTTACCTTTATTGGATGTGGTGCTAATCTGAGCTTTTTTTCCCACAGATATAGTAAAATTTAAGGGGAGCACTTTCCACAGTTTACCAGATTTTCCAGACTATAACACAAGTCAAAAAAATCATGAAAAGTATTATCTAGGCACATATTTCAAGTAATTGCATTATTTTCATTTTTTTCTGAAAAAGCTGTGTATACCAAAAATAAATTTGATTTGACTTTGCATCATCTAAATGCCTTGAAACTGGCCTCTGTCTCTTTAGGAAACTCCAACCATTTTGGACACTTCAGCACATCATCACAACAATGGTTCATGCCATTTACAACTTTTCTTAGGAGTACAACTATTTTTGACAAACCGTGTCATCCTTTGGAACCGCAATCTAAAAATATCCAAAAATACACTTTCTCGATGAAGGCAATTTTTAATCTGAATAGGACTGAGAAGTGGTACAAGCTGAACAAACTTGCAGTTTTCCCAGGTCTAGTGGAGCTGTGTGTGGGCGAGGCACAGGAGAAGGGTGCTCTGTGTGGGGGGCGGGGGGTGTTAGGCTGGAGACTGAGCTCCTGAGAGGAGCTTTGGGTAAATAGGCGGTGCTTTGTACCAGCAAGCGTTTAGGCAGCTACCTCAGGAGATTCAAGGATTTCTCAAACATGCATGAACGCATCAAAGCAAAACTCTAGGTATGTGTTTGATGAGGTAATGCCATTATTATGTGATACAAAGCTAAAATTAATACCCCCCCACCCCTTTAAGGTGCATAATTTGAATCTTTCCACTTGGTTTAGCAGAATCTGATGCCATCTCCATCCCAACCCAGGTCACCTGTTTCATCTGTACTTGCATTTTCCTTCCATCACCTCCTGCTCAGTCTAGAAATTCTTGGAAAAAACAATCTCCCCTGCCCTCAGTGTCACTGTGTGTTTCTCCTCCTAATGTGAAGAGCAGGTTGACATAGATGAGCAACAGAGGATAGATAAGTGGGTGTGGGGTGACGAGCTGGGCCGGCACTGATGACTTCTGTTCTGCATTGGAAGTGGCACATTGATGCATTCAAATGAATGTGTCTGCCTTCAGCTTCTCACTTTTTTTTTTCTTCCGTCCCTGTTCCCTCTTTACCTCCAGGCTTTTTAATTTTCATTGGCGCTCCTCATGGTTTCAGTCCATCCTGGAGACAGATGCACCATGGGCGTTTTAAAGTGCTGTAACATATACATTATTCATATCACTTCACAAAAGGTGCTCATTAAACTTTCCATGGCCAATGGAGTGGAAGCCATAGATTGAAAGTGTTGTCCATATCACAAATGTCGCAGTGGATTGACAGAGTCTTGGATGGGATTTGATTTTGAAAATGGCTTTGATTTAACTACAGGGGCTTTTAACGTGCAGCTTTTTCCAACCTTTCTCTCCAGCTCTGTCAATCCTTTCAAGGACCTGCACATGGGAGTACTTCAAAGATATTAGGCATACACAAATATACAGTAAATACAAACAGTTTGAAGTCGCACCATCTCCACCACAGCATTGGAGCTATAAATTTGACTAATAGATGGGATGCAGACATAAGATTTCAAATTTAATTCAAAGTAAAAAGATTGATCAACATTTTATATATTTATTTTATTTCCATTTTGATAAAATATTAAATGGTACATCAGAGCAGTAATATTAACGCAAACATATTTTGCAGGTACTGGCTCCATGAACAACACTACATTATGTGTTTGCTTAAACTGTCCAGCACAGCTGCTGTTTTCAGATAAGTAGTTTCTTTGTACATAGAAGTTTTTTTTTATTTTTTATTTTATGCATCTCCATCTGTGATGATCCTATAAGGCATAAATCTTCACATTTTACAATTTATCTGGCTGCAGCTGAAAGTAGTCCAAAGTCTGGTGGGTTCAGCCAAAAGGCAGTCGAGGTTTTCTGCTGTAGTTAATCAGGCCAGTTTTATGTGATTCTTGCTCTGATTTTCAGATTGTTTTTCTTGGGTCATTTTATGTGAAAGTAAAATAATTACTTCTGAGCCCAAAGAGAGTCTATTACTCTGTAGCATCCAATTTTATTCATTTAAACACTTGGAACTACTTAGCTGAGTTATAATGTTACAAAAAGTAACTCAACATGTGCATGAAATAAGAGTTTCGACTTTAAATCTATTAAAAAAATTGGATCAGTTTCTGCAGTGTTTTGTGCAACATTTAAGTGCCAAACGGTCAGAATATTGAATCATATTTTGAGTATCTAATACCTAATGATCTAATGTTGATATTATATTAAATACAGGTTTCCTTAAAAAAAACAGTGGACCAGAACGTAGTAAACCACAGGTACCTTTTGTTATTATAGTTGAGTGCTGTACTTGATTGAAAGTTATATTTTATAATTGCATTCAATCAATTACTTCCCCCTAAATTTACCCAAATATAATGTAATTGCTTTTTTTGTTAATTAATTTCACAGGACCGTGACAAAATGCACACCTCTAGTTTTTTTGATTTTTGATTTTTACGTTTTATTCTCCGTGTCTGCCAGCAGTCTTTATTAAACCTTCCATTTTCTTTTTTCTAGGAAATGAAACATTTTTTCGCAGGTAAATAGTATAATTTTCACATCAAGTTTTACAATGCTCTGTGCAATGTTCCTCATTCCTCTATTCACAGTCATTCAGTGCTTCATATTATGTTTAAAAATTGTATTTAGACTGTCGTGGAAATATTTATTTAACAAAGACAGAAATACGTGGTCCAAGGATGAAGATACTTTGTGGGATGATCAGCCGAGTTTTATTGCAGCAACAGGAACACAGAACAACATGGAGCAGACTGGCTCTCTGCTCTGCCTCTCCTGCTCTCTCCTGCATCTATCAGAGTCTGCTCCCGTATCTATCCCTCCAGAGTCTATCCTCTGTCTGAGACAGTTGAGGCCTCATATATACTGTTTAACAAACACTATTATGAAAATGCTAGGTCAAGGGAAACACA
>JAUBOC010000002.1:10095728-10113496 GCA_032275365.1 Anablepsoides cearensis
ATTCTTGATGAAAATCGATATCTTATGCCCATCTAACACAGTCATTGTGTTAGATGGACATATGATATCGCATTATAGCGATCGCAGACATGTGAACCGAATAGAATCTAAATCGTATCGTGACAGACTTTATGATATTGAGAAATATCTAATCGTCATCTAAACATATCAATGTAATATCGTATCATGATAAAGCTGGCAATTTACACCCCTACTCTCAACCTGTCCAGTGTATGGATGGGTACCTTCGACATTTGAATTCATTTGGTACAAATATCCGGAATCAGCATCGGTACTCAACGGTACCTAATTTTTGGTACTTTGTGTGTGTTGTATTTTTTTTATAATAAACATTTTTTTTATTTAACATATTTATTTCTCAGTATATAAAATTTACAATTATCAAGACAACATCCAACTCTTTGTATTGTAACATCAATTGTTTAACACATTTCTTTAAAGTGAAACCTCTCAAAAAGAACTCAGATATGTCTTATTGTACAAATTAAAATCCAGCTCCACGTATTTGTCATTTCCCTGCTAGAAAAATTGTGTGGTTGGGGTCCATGGAATGCAAATAAGTTTAAATCAAATGAGCAAAAGAGGGTGGAGTTAATATATATGAAAGGTATTCAAGCTACGTTCAGAGCATCCAAAACATGCCCAAATATCTGCTTCGAATGTTGTCAGTCCATTAAATGTACATTATTAGCAGTCCCATACAAAGTGTCCAGTCTGTTCCTCCTAGAAACATGGCTGCTGAACATGGGCACCGGTTACCCCAGTGACCGTTGCCCATGAAAGGAAGAAGTGGGTAAAGATAATGGATGAATGCATCTTTATTAGAGGCAAAATTGTAAAGAAATCAGAGCAGAAATGTCTCCGTCCACCCTTTTATGGACCTGTCTGTGTGCATTTATACAGTACATAAACCTTATAATGTAATTCAACATCAGTTGCATCTTTAAATCTGCCTGAATCCCCAGCAGGGTTTCTCACAATACAAACAAGCTGCCATATAGGGTGCTTTAGGCAAGATATTCTCTACTCCTCCGTGGCCTCTGTCTCAGTAGAACATTCATCCTTCAGTAATAACACACTTAACCTTTCTGTAGTGTCCATAAAAGGCTTGGATGGCAGGTACAGTCAGCTGGTGGAACTAACAAAAAAAAACATCCACATTGGAAAATGAGCTGTCATTACAGTTGCAGCACTCAGGCACTTCTCTGTATACGCTCATCTCCTATGCTTTGCTACCCCCAAGGTCTCTCTGCCACTCATAAATACATAATTACGCCCACCGCCCAGCGTGATGATTTCTATTTTCATCAGCTGTCAGAAATGACCTGAATTACCCATCACTGTTTGACCCAAATACAGCCGTTGGATATGTTAATCACAGCTTACATAACCCTCTCTTTCCACTGACTTGAACTGTGAGGAACCCGCTTAAATAGCACCTGTCACCAACACAACAAACTAAAGAAAAGGAAGAAACAAAAAGAAGTGGAGGAAAGTATTCCACGTCCATAAATTAACCTAGACTTTGACGTTTCTCTGCGGTAGGCGTGCTTTTTAATGTTGAACAAGACAGAGAAGACAAATAAAAACAGAAAGGGCTGAAGTCCCTGAAAGCTATGACCTGAACACATTCAATATGCAGAACGGAGCTGAAAGCAAGTTAATGCCACGTTGTCTGCTTCTTTCTACGTTTCTGTCTTTTGAAAAATATTTTGACAATAGTAATTAAATATGTATTTATGCAAATGCTGTCAAAATGATTTGAAAAAATGCAAGCGGTTCTGTTTTCACACTTCTCCCTTTTCAACATGATGTCTCTTCATCTCTGCTTCTTACAGTATTCAGTGAACTGAAATGACCCTCTTGGGCATCTGAAATCTCACAGCTTTAGTGATGTTTTATGTTCTGTCTCACATCCAACCCTAACCTTCAAATGCTTTAAATTCAACATTTTTGTTGTTGTTGACATTTTAGAGTCTGAACCGAATAGCAGTGTAGAAAAAGACTTTTCATACTGTAAACCAAAACGGATAAAAAGCAAATGAAACACTCTACATAAAACTGCACTTTACTTATGCAATTAGAATTTGCATCATATTATGACCAAGTCCATATAAATTTACTGCTAGTGGTTATTTACATAAGGGGAAAGTTGTTTGCATAGTGTGACTAATTGCTTTGTAGAAATGCCATCTATTCACATACCATATAATATGTTGCTCATATATATGTATGTGGCAACAATTAGACAGAATTTTATCATCTGATCAAGAGTAATAAGTAATAGGCGCAAAGTATCCAAGCAACAAGTTGTACCAAAAGACGTGTTTTTCTGTAGTGCTACCTCATTAGCAGCGATTCTAACAGATTTTGTCGTGTGTTATTGTGTGAGCCGACACATCCCGTAGCTAAAGTCCTTCCCCCAGCCTGTTTCCACATACCACTGGTTATATTTTTGCTCTTGCCATCTTTTCTTTGCATAAACAGCGCCTGAAGTCAGAGCCTGCTCTGATCAAAGGTACAAATCTATCCAGGAGCAATCAGGTTGCCGCGCTAGCCTCGGCTGCTGACAACTCCGGGCTCTTTAATCAGAAATACATCATCTTCAGGAGGCTGCCTGCCTGGGTGCCTTTGTCTGAGGCCAGGAAATAGGGGAAGTGATAGCTCCCTTTTTTTGGTGCTCTTCTCCACTGCTTCGCCTTTTGGCAGGCAAGATGAAAGCTACCCCAGTTATGAGGGAAAATACCCCCCAATGAACTGAGCGGAGCTTCTTGGGAGCAGTGAGAGCTGCCCCCCCACCCCCCTATATCATCATCTCTAAATCTCTATACTCTGTCTATGCATAATGGTACAAAAAAGATATTGTCAATTTCTCTTTTCTCTCACCCTGTCTTTCTTGGTGAAATGAGACTTTGGCTGAGATGGTGTGCCAGTGCAATTGAGGTCACCCCCAAAAGCATCCATCTCCCTCCTCCCAATTCAGTAACCGCAGTTCTAATAACATGGTCTTCTCAGCGAGAAAAAAGAAAAGTGAATGTCTGCGCCTCAAAGCACACCTCCTTCGCCCCTCCTCCCCTGCATTCAGACCCTTGACTGTGAGCTAAAGCAATTTTTTTTCTTTTTTCTTTCTTTTTTCCTACCCAACTTGAAAAGGTGGAACAGGAGATGCTGAATGATGGACAGGTGTGCAGGCATTGTGCTGTTCTGCTCTGCACTGAAGGAGATCATTGATTTGCATTACGGTCTTTCAGAGGAAAAACACAACCCTTCACACACAAATACGCACGCCCCTCATTCACTTCCAACTGTTCGACCCGTATGACTGCACCGCCTCCCACAAGGCAGCAGCCCACTCCTAATCAAGGAGTGAGCGTTTATCTCACTTCCTGCCTTTTTTATGGGGGTGGAGTGTTATCTCTGGCTTGTAGTGCCCGCTCACCTGAGCTGACCTGAGAGGAAAAGCTATCACGCCTCTGCAAAAAAAAGGTTTACAAGCCTGCTCAAACAATTTCAAAACCATACGTTCCCTCACAGGGAGTATACAGTGTGTCTCTCACTGTTAAATTGCTTAACTCATAGGCTAAAGTTAATTGTTTAGAAAGTACAATGTAAGCCAACCCCTCCCCCGATGAGGTGTACAAGAAAAGGCAATAAAACTCTGAGGTGCCATCGCTGCTAATAGGTGTAATCCCTGCATCAACAGCCTCAGAAGCATATCAGGTGTCTGTAAGCTCATCCACCTGTCAGCGAGCTTTCCCAGCAATTACACATCTGTCAAGTGTCACCTATCTCGGCTCTCACTGACAAGGGTTATGTCAAGCAGTCAGCCATTACGGCAGCCCAAATGGAGTCGGCATTGTTTAGAGCCAGCAGGAAGTGGCTGAGGCATGGAAGACTGAGCAAGGTCTCCACAGTGTGACTGGAAAGCAAAGTTAATGTTTAGGGTTCTGAGATGGAAGAGGGCCTCTGTCCAAATCTCTTTCCACATGTAGCCTCATATTTCTCCGAGCCGGAGTAGCACCGGTGTGCTTTTGTGTTTTCTACATCGAGCCTTGAGGCTCATCTGCTGCTTGAATCTTTGCCCAGGGCAACAAGCTTTTATATGCATGAGCTCCACTTGACCTGTCTTTGGGCTGTGAAGATAGTTATGTAAAAGAAATCTGGAGAAATACTAAATACAATATTGGTTTAAGGATTTCCATATGAATTAATAATAGTTTGTGTAGGTTTTCTGCTGGATAATTTGTAGCTTTTGAAATTTTCTTTTGTTAACTATGAAAATAGTACCAAAAACTATTTTGTTTGTTTGTATTTTGCTAACATGTTAGCGTTGATTTGTAGCTGCTGAAAACGTATTTTAAAAGATCCTTCAGGATTCAGAAGATTAAAAAGCGAGGCAAAACATTGAACCGAATAAGAACAACTTGGTTGATGCATTTGGCCGCCATTTTTTGGTGAGTCGTCGTTTCTGCGCCCAACAGCTTTCTGCATGCTTAGTTTTTGCTCTGTTTCTTCGAAATTGTAAACAAATCATTGCCTGAATTTGCAACATACCGTCGTATACACCCACATGCATATAATTTTAGTGTTTTGATTCTTTTTCTCATTTGACAAAATCTCCATACGTTTCATGCTCTGCTTTAGTACAACGCAGGGCCTTTTGCCAACCAATAGGAAACGGAGACAGCATGCCGTTGTGATGTCACGCTGCAATTGGTTTTGAGTCTTACACTGCTTTGCTTTTCTTTTTAAAATCCTTTTTGGGTTGCAAAAAGGGTCTGGTGCCCAACACAAAAAAGTCATGGGGTACACCCAGGTTTTTCTTTATGTTTTTGAAGAAAAAGCACTTTATGGTTATTGTGTAGATATACCAGTGTACAAAATCTTAGGTGCTGTTGGGATCATCGCCACATGACGCTCAAACATACAGAATTTTGTATGATCATCATTTTTTTCACCATAGATTAAACCCAGCTCTTAACAAAAACAGTTAGTTAAAAGAAAAAAAACATGGTTTTATCAATATAAAAGGTAAAATAATTGTGTTTTAACAGGGACATATCATGCAAAATCCACTTTTTAAACTGTTAAATACATTTTGCTGTGAACTTGGAGTCTCTAGAAGTGCAGAAAAGTTTAATTTAGTATCTCCTGCTGCTGCATAGATAACTTTATTTTTCTGTTTGGGTCATATTTTTCAACTAGTTCAGTTTTCAATATTTTCTATGATGTCTTCTGAACTATTACGTCAAATTATTTGCGACAGAATTTCTAAATAAGGTCTGGCCTACAGTATAATGTTGTCTTCATTCTCCTCTCACTCTGGGTCAGACTCTGGCTCCAACATGTAAGACTTGATGGACAAGTTGGCTTTTGTTGACATCTTTTAATGAATTTGTAAAAAAAAAAAAAAAACCTCTATCAAACTAGAATGAACCAGTCTGGAAGCTGGATGTTGGCATGGAGTGCCTGATTTGGATTCAAAGAGACACCGTCAGAATGAGTTGCTTTGAGATAGATCTTGGAAAAGGGGTGAAAAAGGGGCTTGTGGAGTTACAATTAGGAAAAAGTTAGACCAAAGCATTGCAGTTCCATTTTATATAGACTCCAACTGAATCATTTAATTGTGAAAAAGAAAGATTTAAAAGCAGGAAGACGCACAAATCATCTTTAGGAGTCTCAGATTTTGATTTAATTAATTAATTAATTAATTAACTGTATGTATAAAAAAAACTTAACTGCTGTTCTTTGTTCCTGTTTTTCTGCATGTGAGATAGAAAAATCTGCTGTTACTTCCTTTTAATTCTTAATAGTATATTGATAAAAAGGTCATCATGAAGACTTTTTAACCTCTTCACTCCTCTGCTGTTTTTAATATTTCAGTGTTTATTACTGTCCGCGTGGCTTGTTAGGTCTGTAAACAACCCATCTCGGTTGCTTTCTTAACAGAATTTTTGAGTCACAGGTGCTATACGCGCGTTAAAAGCCTGCGAGTGGAGATTGAATCTGGGTCACTTTAATGCGCTCCTCCGTCACACCGCGACATCTCCTCAAGTCTGAGACGCAGGGCACATTGTCAAGTATTAATGAAGAAAATGTCCCTGTAGGGGCGGTGTTTGTCAAACCAGATTACACACATTCAGTTGGAAAGGTGAGGATTAATCTTTCAAATCTCTTTGGAATGTGGAGGATGCACCAAAGAGCCCCCATGTGGAAAATATGCTCCCCCTGACGCTGGTGTGGATCAGCTGAGCAGAAGTATCGCGGTGTTATGTTGTCCACACCGCAGGATGTGACGCAAGCAAACAAGCTTTTTTTTATTAGTTTTATTTATTATTATTATTAGTTGTAATCCCAAGAGAAAGCCAATAAAAAAACTTAAATAAAAACTGTCAAATCATTGTATTTAAAACAAATAAGGTTCTGTCTGAGAAGGGAAGCTGGCTCTGGGCCCCCCTGGAAGCTGGAAGCCAGGGGCCAAGAGGAAGGGATAAGGAAAGATGGATGGACAGGGACGGAGCTACAAATATATGTGCCAAGGTCAGCGATGGCTGTGCTCACAATAATTAAGAAGTATCAAGACTTGTATTGTTAGCTTGTGTTTTAAAGTACAAAGTACACGTCTTTTATTTGATGAAATAGTGAACACTCGGGCGTGTTGTCAAACACATTTTTTTAAGGGGATAACAGCTGTTTCTGTGGAAGGTGTATTAGTTTTGAGAAAAAAAAAATGTCCAACAGGATTTATGACTTGGAAGATAAAAGGATTCTGGCTCGTGGATGCATTTATATTTGAATAGCACCCACTTCATTACTTAATGATTTGAAAAAGCTGTTAGGAAGCCGAGTGTGAGCCAACAACCCCCGTGACCCGGCTAAGTCAATGTGTTCAATAAGTAAACAGGCATTGTTTCAGGCAGCTCATACCATGAAAGCACAAACCTTGTATGATATTATAATAGATGGATATCTTCATCACAACTAAAAGAAATGCTAATTCAAACTGAGTGTAAGGGGCTTTCAAGGCCCTAAAGCAATAGTTCAGTTATTTTGAAGGTGGGCTCTTTGGAAAAGTTAAAGAGAAACAATATCAGCGGTAGACAGCTTATTGAAAGGCCTCTGTTTGACTCTGGCAAGATTGATGAGCTAATGGGTAGTCTGAGCGGAACCGAAAATAAAACAGGTTGCCATTATCTAAAACTACTCCAATCTAAAATTTTCAATAGTGTTTAATGCAAACACTATTTTAATAAAGAAGTCTGTGGGTATTTGCAAAAGCACATAGTGGAAGCAGCAACTAGCTGTAACATTTATTAAACTGCCTGGAGCTTTTTTCACCACAAACATCATATTTCAGCTGGGGTAACTGTGCAATGCAAAACCTACCCATACAAAAAAATATTTAAACTCTGTGTAACTCAGTTCTTCTTCTTTTTTTCCTTTTCCAAAATAATTGTGTAACTTGGCTTAGAAGTGAGAAAAGGGGGCTTTGAGAAAAATAGATTGGGAACCACTGGTTTTAGGTTTATAAACTAACATTAACATAAATCACCATAAAATTCTTGTGACTGGAGTTATTTTAACATGGCCATAACTGCTTTGGTTTGGAGCAGCTGATAGCTTGTTAATTAGTCAGAATTAAACTTTATTTTTTCCAAATGGAGGTCATTCATAGAGCCGTCTATACAACATGAAATATAAGGGTGACAATGTGTTAAATATTGAACAGCTGAACTGTCTCTTTAAAGTCTGGAAATGTTAATGAACTAAAACAATACTGTAAAACATAAAGGTGAGGAACTGGTATGTTCATACAGAATATAATAAGAAAAGTTTTTAATGGTGCAAGTATTTCTTCAAGAAATTAAATCATGATTTTTTTTTGTTTTAATTACAACAGTGTAATATCTCACATTAGGTTTATCTCACCTTAAAACACAATCTTATTGGTGCACAAATATGTAAAACCTTCCAGTCAGTGTTCACTTTTTACCAGTTTTCTTCTTTTTTTTTTTTAGAATTTTCCTGTAGACATGAATATAAACGAACACAAATCTGTCTTTAGGCATTTTTTTAACCAGTTAAAACCAGAACTGAAGCTTGAGGCAATTTTATATTGGCTTAAGTCGCAAGCCATAACAGTACTGTAATTGCTTGTTGCCAAGCAGTATGACGCAATGTCGCTCAAGGGTTTTACTGCTCCAGTTGCTTGGGAGTGTGCTTTAACTTTTCTAGAGCTTATGTGTCCAGCTGAACTTTTCATACTTCCTGACCTGAAAGCACAGTTATTAAATCCAGAGGTCGCCGAACCGCATTGCTACCCTCCAGTGTTCGGGCACATGGACAGCACAGCAAGTTGCCTTTCGATCCCTTTGTTTGTATTTTACGTTCTCATAATACATTTGGCACAGCGCGTACACACAGCTGGTGACAGCAAGAACCTACGCTGTCAAAAAGCATCAAACTGGGTCAAGGTGATCGAAGGAGTTGGGCGAACCACGTAGTTAGTAAACTGCAGCCTCCGTTCTGACTGATGCTGTGGTTTGCTGAGTTCTTTCTATGAGCCCGTCCACCTCTAACATATACACATAGACTCCTTTCATCCCCCCTCCCTTCACTGTGCCCCCCTCCTTGTCATACGGCATCCCGCCTCCAGCCTTCCTCCCAGGTGTTCCAAAACGATGTGGATGAGGTCGAGGACATGAGGAACCCATCGGAGGGAGAACAGATGTCACATGCCTGTTGTACTGTGCTCTGGGAGGAGTACGCCTGTTCTCTGATGTGACAAGTAGCGTATTGCAGTAGAAAAAGCAATGCAAGACCCTACTCCCAGAGGGAATAAGATGGGGGGCCAATAAGAGGGTGGGGTAGATGGGGGAAGGTGTTAGAAGTACAGGAATAAAACAGAATAATGAAAAAAAAAAGGTTCTTCAGTGTAGACGTCCAGTGAGAACACAGCCAGAAAAAAAGTGGAACAATTATCAGTAAATAACATGAATTAAATATCCCAAAACTGTCCTAAAACAAACTGACTTTATTCTTTGAAACAACAAACACAAAGTGGAAAGTCACAGCCATTCATGGGTCATGTTGTTTGAGATTGTAAGTTCGATTGATAGGCGACAGAAAGCTTCATTAATGAGCCAAACATTATGCGCACACAAAATTCAAATTCAATTCAAATTCAAATTCAAAAATACTTTATTTATCCCAGAGGGAAATTAGGTGTTGTTGTAACTCATCCAAGTAAAGTATGCCATTAAAAGCAGACTAAACTAAACATGGTTGCATAAACCTTATACATACTGTAGTTATTAAAAGCATCATTTGTTCTTAACTGATAAGTGCAGAAAAAGATGCTACAATAAACCACTCTTACATTTTTATGTACAGTCTGTCAAGATGTTAGGGATTTCATGGTATTTTTTTATCACGATTTTTCAGATGTTTTTAACTTGTAGTTATTTTGGTAATGCAATTTTCTTATACATCAGCTCACTTATTCCCCCTCTTTTGTTATGCTCATAGTTTTTGTTGCTGCTTACCTTGTTTCATCACAAAAGCTTCATGTCCCGAGTCGCTGCTTTTGGGTCCAGTCTTCCACATCCTTGTTGCACACTCACCTGTGAATTAACCCTTTAGAAATGCCACCTGTTGTGTCTTTCTCCCTCATTGAAAGGGACTGACTGCATCCCTTGTGAGGCCCTGTTCTTCGATGATGTCCATATTCATTTTTAGCATGGTTTGTCAGATTAGCCAGATTAGCGTCTGGTGGTCTTGTGTTTGTATCGGCGCAGAGGTCCTGACAGGGCATCATAATGGCAGTGATCCCAGGTGGTGTGCAGCACAGGAGTGCAGCACCTTTTAACACATTTGAATGAACCAGACAAGTCTTACTTACAGAGATTTTCCATAAGTGAAAAGGATCTATCCTACACTTAGATTTATGTTTTTTAGGCACTAAGGCTTATTTTGACTGGCAAAAACTGGAGCGTTCTAAGCCTTTATACTTTGACTTTGAGTTCTGTCTGAGGAGCAGCACAGTCTCTGTCAGATGACTGCACTGACTTCCTAAAAGCACAGTTGCAGTAAATGCGTGCCATTTTTTTATATGTCTTAAATTGGAGTGTCTTGCCCTAGCTGTTTAATGTGAGCTGCTCTTTGAAGGTAGTATGGCTTTCCGTTTGAAGGTGACGTCACTCTGAGGCCTGCGTGTTTCACATGTGTTGCCGATTATGCCTCCAGAGAAACCAGTGGGCCGAATGGAAAGAGCATTTGAACATATGTTACATAAGTCTACAATCAAGGGTTATGGTAGTGATTCAAACTATGGTAAACACACTGGCAAGGACTAATCAGGGAGTCTTTCATCTTGTCGTGTTGGGAGTTTATTCATCATCCTGCCGCAGTGTTTTTAGTCAAACGTTAAGTTCCAGAGGGCTTGTTTGAAGTTATACCATATAGTTTGTGTGTTTTTATGAAGGAGGAATGGAAAAAAAGGGTCACAGAGTTTTAAAAAAAAGTGCTAATATTTATTTATATCAAGAGAATTATATAAAATGAAAAAAGCAGCTGACTCTGTCAAATTCGAGATTAAACTTTTACTTGAAGGAGCAGGTTTCCCTTGATAATCTAACATCTATTTTTTAATTAGGCATTGTAGATTGTCTCATCCTTCATAGATTATCCATCTGTGCAGAATTTATTACTTATTCACCTTTCGGTTAAACTCTCCTTGGTCTCATATGTTGGATGTAACAGTTGTAAAACAAAAATAAATAAATAAATAAATAAATAAATAAATAAATAAATAAATAAATAAATAAATAAATAAATAAAAAGCAGATTGTCCTGAATGTCCCCACAGTTTATGCGAACTATGAGGCGCCATGCAAGTGTACTGAAAGCAGAGTAGGAGCAGTTTGAGGAAAAAAAAATGTCGCTGCAGGGGCATTGTAAAACAACCTCACAGGATATTGAAATAATGACTGTTGCTTGCAAAACAGAACTGCCCAACTGGAATGATTTCCTCATGTATTTGTCCTGAGTGGTTATAAAGTCTTCCGAGAACACTCAAAGTTGTCTGTGGTCTGTTAATCCAATATAGAACGGGGCGCATGGAAAAGAAACATTACCTCTAACTGCTACTGCCAAGCAGCCTGAATCTGCTCCGATTTTGGGTCTATCAGTCTGGAGAGTGAGGGCACAGGCAGAGAATTAATGGTCAGGAGATTTATTTGTTTGGTGTAATAAGGACTGTAAAACAGTAAGAGCTCTGTGCAACCTTGCAGGCCCCCTGCCCCGTGGGTACAATCAAATGCTGCCAGTAAATCAATAGAGCTGGAAGAGGTTTTTATAACCCAAGTTTAACACTAGGCTCTAAGTGCTCCAGGTGGCAGGTCATTTGTTCATTATCCCAACTTATCACAATAAACAAGGGCAACTCTGATTGGACCACTCTGCAACTAAGAGAGGAGAAAAAAAAAAGAACATAGAGGGGAAGAAGACAAAAACCTCAGGTGGGCAAGGAGGTGCTAATAAGGGAGGCACAGAGTGGGCAGGAGGCAGAGGAGGAACAGAAGATTAACCACTGTAATTACATCCAGGAGCACAGAGGCAGTCTGGGACGATACAAGGAACAGAAAACATTAAAGCTCTACAAGCTGTCAGCTTGTACTGATGAGTCGTCTGATTTTGAGTGTTCTATTCATGCCTCTCTCGGTGACAGCAGCTCTGGGCTTTTAGAGTTGTAAAATAAACAGTGAACAGAGGTTTTTCTTGCTTGGAACAGTTTTAAACCATTGCCAATAAAAGACTCTGGCCAGTTAAGAAATCAGCTGCTTAAAACAAATAATAATAATAATAATAATTTTGTTGCCAGTTAAATAAGGTTGAAGTTCCTCCTAAACATTACAAAAGTATTAATATTGAAATAAACAAATATTGAATAAACTTTTTTCCAGCACAAAGCTGTTGTAGAAAAAATACACATTTATAAAATACACATTTATAAAATACACATTTGTGCTTAAATTTTTTTAATTTTAAACAATTTATCTTCAGATACATTAAATTAAATTTGGAACAATCATTGCGTCATACAATATTTGCAGAGATGTATTATTCAATAACTCTTTTACATTATATAGAAATGCAATTGATGTAGTTACTTTTATTCTTAAGTAATTTATATGAGGTTTTCATGTCAGATTTTAGTCAATGACAACGTCCAAAAAATTCACCTCAATAGCCCTAACAGTCTCCTCACCATCAATGGGACCTCAGTTTTCTTTCTGTTACCAAATTTTAAAGTTTGTTTTATACAAATTTAATTTAGTCCACTAGTTGGTTTAATTTATCTCCACTTTAGAGAGCTTACAATAATTTTAGTACCATTTTGAAATATCAAATGGGACAACATCTCATTTATTATAGCCATATGCTGTATCATGCAAACTGGTTTTGCATTTTTGTACATTTTGCAAAGGGTGAACAGTGTTCCTGAAAAATCAGCCACAGCTTATAGAAAACTCATGCAATAACTGAGCCATGTTCAAATGTTTAGGTGTCTCTGGTACAAAAGTGTGGCACCTGGAGTTTGTCATTTATTTTACATCATGTTGTGTTCTGCCACCGACGTGTTGCTGTATAACGTACATGTCCAAAACCTCATTAAATGTAGTGCATTTTCTTTTTATCTCTTACATTCCCTCTAAGTAGGCCTTAGCTATGGTTTATCTTCTGCATTTGTTTAGTCCTGATTCTACTGTTCTGCAAACAATCAAATGATTCATTACAGTGATTAACAAGCCTATCATGTGAAACCAAAGTTTTCTCTGTGTAGCAAGACTGACATACAATCGAAATCAAGCTGAAAGATTTGACTCTTGTTCTCCTTTTCTCCAATTTAAAAAAAAGGAACAAGACAGTGATTTCAAAAATACATTATGCACAACAAATATTGTTTTGTAATGAAAACAACAGATGATGAGAGAAGCCAGGATGATTTGCACATCACCAGGACCTGACTCTGAATGCATTACTTATACATTTGTTTTGTGTTGCAAATATATAATATCTGTCTAGCTAGGAAGTGCTGACAAGCTCTGTGTAGTTTGGTTTTAATTTTTGTCATTTCATGAAACAGTGTCTTACAAGAATGTGTGAACACCTCGCTAATATAGGTGAAGCATTGACTCTTTTGATTCACGTTTACAGTGGGTTTCAATTTGGCTCATAAATGTGAATGGAAATACCGCTGGAAAAAAGTTCAAAGAAACAAATGGCGATGATCCCGTCATCGACTCCCTCGCCAAAGATATCTGTACTGCAACTTAACAGTGTTGCAGATTCATTCTTCCTCAGAACATCTGCGCCGTACACATACAATAGTGTCTGGGAATCGCTCAGAGGGCAACTGAGAAATACTTTAATAAACATTGACCTCCTTTTTTTTTCTTGCAGCATTGGATTTTTACTGGGCCTAAAAAGAGGCAGAACAGCTCATTCAGCACTCAGTGCGTTCATGCTGCTAGTGTTTTGGCTGCTGCAGGTCATAGCGGTGATAAATCTGTGGAAGTTAGCCTTGGTAATGAACTCCAGAAGGGGCCTGGGAGTTAAACAGTGATGAGCAATGGAAACTGTGGTCAGAAAAAGAGCAGCTGGAACCCTTAAACAGGCGTGGACGAGATGAGAGGAAGGAAACAGCCGAGCGTTCTGAGGCCCAGAGATGGGTCTATTTTCGGAGCGGGGCTGGAGGGGAGCCCGGCCGAGCGGCGGTGAAACAGCACATGTGGCTGCAGGCTGACTGCTGAAGAAGACGCAAAACAAGGCTCAGCTAGAGAACAAGAGATGAAGATGAATTGCTTGTAGGGAATCCGTGTTAACTCCAAAAACTAGATTTTAATGCTGGGTGTGCCTTGACAGTTTGTGTGAAGCATTAAACGGAGCTACACTGGTGGTGCTGGAAAAAGACATGTGGTAAACCACCATTGCATAATCCTCCAGGGACGTGGTTGAAGCTAGCAAAGCCTAAGGAAAATAACTATAAAGAGAGAGAAAAGAGCCTGATGCTTTTCTGTCATTAAAATCTGCCTCTTAGTTTCTGTCTACTCTTTTTGACCTCTGACCTGGAAATGATCCACCATTAATGCCATTTGTTGAGCACAACAGACTCTTTGTGAGCATATAGCCCACACACTGGTATGTATATTAGCCACTGTGGACATGGTCTCCAGTGGATTTGAACAATACTTATTGACAAGCAGTTGCTGCCACCTAAAATTATTGTCTAAATAATTGATCTAATTGATCAGGCTCAATAGAAGTAAGCAAAACGACACTTTTAATAGGTGGTGATGTTTCCTGAAAGTCAATACTGATTATTACTCTAAAGGGCCCCGCTGTTCTTTAGGGGTCATAGATCAGTTGCGCTACAGTGTTTACATTTTAATCTGGCTTTTTATTTGTGTTTGGAGTTCCAAACATTCTTGCTACAGGACCTGCAAGTCCCCTCATCTGGCTTGTGTCTCGACAAAGAAAATAAATGATTCGATAGCTGTACCAGTCAGAGTTGGAATGTCAAAGTTCAAGGGGTCGGAGCTGCAAGCAGCCAAATTAGGTTTGAGGACACCAAGCGCTCAATTTCTCTCTATTTGATTACTGGCCATTCATGTGGGCCAGAACATGAACAAGCAACCCAAACATGGCTCATTGGAAAATTCAATGTTGGGCTTTTTTTAGGACAAATGCAGAAAATATGTCACCATCAGCATTTTATAATTCAGATCAGTCCTGATTTGATTGAGAATATCTGGTGGAACAAAATGTTTTGTGACCAATCACACACTAATGTTTTATGCAGAGTGGGGTGAAAGGTTCCCCTGGACGGTTGCGACGAAAAGGGGAGGAAGACCAGATGATGTAATTTTTGTCATGCCATGGCAGTTTGGATGCAGTATGTGGAGTCCTTTAATATTCCTAGCCAGATGCAGATTGAGAATTTAAACTAAGGTCATTGTTATAGCTGATTTGGTTAACCCTTGTGATGATTCTATGTGCAATCTGTTATCTTTTGCCATTTTTCTGTTTACTAAGTTCAATTAGCGGTGGTGACCATTTTGAATTGGGTTGACTCCAAAAGTTAATCACTTGTATATGTGCATCCAGCGATAAGTTTCAGAGAGTTTCATTAAAATCCATTCATTTGTTCTTTAGATATTTTGCTACAGATAAACAAAAACACAATCATGGATAAAACGATAAACTGCACTGCAATACTTTACAAAAGTGACAGACTCTGCAGTTTTTGTGTCTCTACAGGAGACAATTTATTTTTAACTAAGTACTTTTCTGTTTTTTTTTCCTTCAAGCCCTTAATAAATGAATCTCATTTCAAACATAAAGGATTCAAAGGTTCTTGAAGTAAACAAATTAGAGCTGGTTCAGATGGCACAATAGTTTTCAGTAATTGGAAGTGATAAAGAAAGTCCTTGATACCATCATGGCTTCAGCGTGTCTAGAGCCCAGTATGAAGGAAAACCTGCAGTTTTACTTCAAAATCTCAATCTCATTACAAATCTTCACAGCAGAATCTTTGAGAGGAAGCTGCCATTGGCTGAATAAACAGCTACAATTTGGCACAAAACAAACACTGTGGATGCCTGCCTAAAACAAGCTGCCAGCATCTCTTTCTCTCTTTTTCAGTGTGTGTATGTGTGTGTTTGTGTGTGTTTGTGTGTGTGTACATGATGGAAAGCAGGGAGCCGAGGAGACTCTCTGGTGGAAATAATGAATATAAAGTCATGCATTATAGATTTGCAGGTGAATTTATTTATTCTCCCGCAAAAGTCGGAAATGTAAGCCAGCCCAATCAATGCGGGCAAGTTCATCTCTGTTCACCTAATCATTGGCTAATGGCTACTATCAATTGTTTGCCCACGGCTTCTGCCTCTGACAATCCTGCAATTAAAGTCAACAAGCACATACTGTACTGCCGATTAAAGGCGCTTTAGCACGGGATTCCAGGTAAATGTATTGATTCTCTTCTGCATGGCAAATTGGAGTTATTACACGCCGTTAGACTTGTTTGTATATGTATAATCGCTCTGTCATTTATCAAAAATGATGGGTGCCAATGGAATCAGATGAGCACCTAATATGCTGCAAAGAGTAAAATAATTCAAAACGAAAAGAACAACAAACTTATGCTGCATGTCTTGTTTGTGCTGTGTGGCTGACATGTCCTGCAGACTTAACAACAGCTTGCACTTTTTGAACGTCTCACTTATTTATTTATTTGCTCGCGAGCCAGCCCAGCACCCACATCCACTGACAAATGCAACACAATACAAAGGAATAGTCGCTTTTGGAGCGTTCTTATTTATTCATGATGCCCTGGAGTCTGCCTGTCCGTTCCACACATTATTTTAATGTTTCTGTTTCACCGTGTCTCAGTGGGGACACTGGTCCAACTGCAAGTCGAGATTACAAAAACAGGAGCTGGCAGTGGGTTGTGTATGTGGTGGGGTTATTTATGTTCCTATACACATCTGTACACATGTAACACAACACTGTGCAGTTGTTTTTTTATTGTGGTAGATTCCTGTGGAAAGTATTGAAATGATAAAACTTTCAAATGCCAAACATTCTTTAAAAAATGCATATTACACGTTTGAAGTCAAAGTTTGAAGATATTTTTATCACAAGAGTGAATAGAGTTAGCTGTTGTAAATGATGTTGTTCTTAAGCCAGACCATGCTAGATGTTTATATTTGAGGATGGGACTTACAGTGTATTCACACCACGGAAGTCCTTTGGCCCATTTGTTTGATCTGGACCAAATAGCAGACTTTATTTTTTGACTTTGGTCAGGTTTGCATTCATATTGTGCTTTTTGCAAGGAGACTATAATTTATAAACAAAGCCATGCAACAGAAATGACAGGGGCAGGACAGAGCACGGATCCAGAAATAAAGATGGTGCTGTTAATACAACTATTAAGAATATCAAGAGCAGCTCATTCAGTGGCAGTTTTGCGATGATATACTTATAATTCTGGGACAGTGTTGTCAAATGCGTGCCGCAACCTAAAGGAGGCAAGATGCTCAGAGTTTCCTGACCCACAACAGCTTATTTTATGTAGCACAGTGTTAGCATTAGCAACACCGAAGGGCTAATGTTGTTTAGCAACAATGACTCGTCCAAAAAGGCGCATGTTGCATGTAGTTAGTTCAATTTGAGACCGGTCTGTATTCACACTAGAAGTTAACCGCACCAGAGTTCGTTTGGAAGAGGACTGAGACCACTTCAAAAATGGGTCTCGGTCCGGTTGTTTGTTCTGCACCAGGGTTGGCATGAGTGTTTTCACACCTGCATAAAAGGTCCGGACCAACGGGGGTAAAAAACTCTGTTTAAAGGGGACCAAATGTGGCAAGTGTGAATACACCCTTAACGACTACCACACTACATTTTGGCCCAATATTTGTACAATTGACAGATTTATAGTCATTTGTTTGTATGGTAAGGTTAGTTAGCTGTGGCACCCATGTTGTTTCCAGTTTGTCAGAATGCTGCAAAATAGGGGTGTAACGAGATCTTGTTGTACGAGATCTCGCGATATTAAACTCCCACGATATCTCTCGTTGAGTGCTGTTGTCTCGCTCATAGATATTTATATAAAGGCTAGATAAGTCATACCCGCTGTTGGCCAATGGAGACCGACGTCCTCACACGGCGGCCATCTTGGG
>JAUBOC010000002.1:10122382-10135856 GCA_032275365.1 Anablepsoides cearensis
CCACCCCCCCCCCCCCCCCCCCCCCGCCGCCTTGTTATCCCAGTAGCACCGCAGACTGCTGCAGGACCTAAAGGATGATCTCCCACTGTCAGAGAAATATGAAAGATGCTGTATCACCCTCGCAACCTGAAAGACTGCGCTGAGCTCAGGTTCATCTGCAGGTGAAGACTCTATTTCAGGTGCAGAGAAAAAGAAAAAAAAAGAGAGAAAAAAACTGTTAAAACCTTTACACAGACACACCCCAAACAGATTGAAATAAATACCCGCAAACACTTTACAACCCCCCCCCCCCCCCCCCACATGGTGTTTGCTGTGTGATCACAGAGCATGCAAATCATTTTTCAGATCAAAGACTTCTTGTAGCTTAGAGAGCTTATTCAGCTTAAATCTTTCTTTTTTTATCATTTAGAATCACTCCTAGCTCTGCTTGCAAACACAGATCCAGACAGAGCAGATTTATTTAATATTTCGGTTGGCTTTGTTGTGTAACAAAAACAAATCTTTGCCTCATGGCTGATTCTCAATGAAAACCTTAGATCTGATATGCTTGTCAGGGCAGAGGGTTGTGTCCTTCTTCCCCTCGGCCCCCCTCCTCCAAGTTGGAAAGTCCTCAGCTGTCATTTGGGATTTAGATACATGAAGATGAATCCACAGATGAGCTGATTCCTGCAGCCTCGGTGACCCCTGCCCAAGCTACGGTTACCCAGCGTCCACCCCACCCCACTACCTCCACTACTCCCACTTTGGTTATCCTGTCTGTGACAACGTAATGATGACAAAGAATAAGCAGTAAACAGCGGCAGCCACCACCACAGAGGACCCTTTTATGGGGCAATGAAAGTGTGAGATGAGGAATGGCTGTCATCCCGCGGAGCCCCAGCAAATCACCGCACAACGGCAAAACGGCTGGGCAGCGGAGTGGAGATGACCGCGGCGACACTGGCATCGAGTCGAGCTGTTTGTCAACAATCAGTCAACCTGTCGGTGTAAAGCAGCGCAACAAATCAGATCTGCCACCGCTCTCTGCTTGCCAAATAAAAAAAACAGCGTGTCATGGCCTCTATGAGCTGATTAGTATTACTTACTAATGAGGGATTTAAACTGAATTTAAGCTATGACAGTTTTTTAGAGAGGCCACATGGATGCACTTTTAAGTCGAAAGCTATATGAATGAGTCAGTTTTGGACAAGCTTTTTTCCTTTTATATCCAACAAAAGTTCATTCCTCAGCCCTTCACATAATCTGTAGATCTCTAAAGTGATGAAACGTGAAGCTTGACAAACTTGAGATCATTTTTCAGGAAGCTTTATGACACTTACTCCAGTTGCTCGTGCATTGAGACCTGTCCCAAAAAACATCTACATTGAAAGATGCTACACATGTTGCCAGCACTCTGGTAAGTACAGGTGGTATACAGTTATCAATATCAGGCGTCAGTAGAACATATGGTGCTCACTCACACCTTAGTTATTGTATTGACATCATCACACCTGCATCCATGATCATTAAGTCATTCATGAGATTCTGAGAAGGGCCTGGATGTGATGCATCATACGGAAGGTGTGTTTCTCAGAAACACATGCATGTACATTAGAGGTGACAGTGTGCGGAAATGCATGTTTAACTCCGATGACATCACTGCTCTGGTTAAGTGGCGTCAGCTTTTTCCACAGGCTTCCCTCTGTTGCTGCGGAGTGGCGATGACCAATCACATCCCCTCCTGACTTAATGCATACCACACAGCTGCGTGAATGATCTGTGACATCGCTTCCTTGGGCTGATCCAAAGACGACATTATGCGACCGATCAGGACCCCTTCTGTGTCCGCCTACAAAGATCTTTTCAGCGTTTGAATGGTGGGGAGTTTACGGCTGTTTGTCAAATACTGTGGGAGCAGAAAGCTGAGCCTCTGCTATGACATGGGACAATCTATTAACCTTTTGACATTTGTGTGGAATGTTTTGTTTCCAATTAACTTCATCTCTTGGTCTTGAATTGCACATATGCTAAAGATATTTTGCATGTCAGTTTGTTTTGGGGGTTTTAAGCATGATCGTGTAAACACTGAAAGCAGCTAGCTTAGAAAAGGACTGACCTGCTTTGTGTAAAGTCAGATTTTAACACTGAACAGAGCTCGCAGGAAAAGTCAAGCAAAGAACTGCTGACAACACCCGCCTACTAGCTTGGATTCTCTGCAGTCCATGCACAATACATGAAGTGTGCATGCTGGAAAGCCTTGACTACTTTGCTCTATATCCACACCTGACACCAGCCGAAGATCCGTACCTGTCGAGAAATGTCCCTCTACTCCGCTTGTTTCAATACCCGAGTCCCTTGGTAGACATTTGAAAAGGCGTGGGCAGCTAAAGCCTTCTTTCTCTGGGGCTTTTGGAGAAGAAAGAGTTCAAGAGGTCAGAGATACGTGTTATTTTCCCACTGGCGCAACACTCAGGATCTGTCAGAGCCGTGTGTCAGGGAATGACAGCGAAAAGAAGGACGGCAAGAGAAGCAGATCAGGCTGACAAAGGCCAGACTTCAGAGCAAAAGCTTGAGATCAATGGATCGCTGGGGTACGCACACTGCACCCACAAACACCTTCACACAAACAAACGTGTAGCACGTTCACAGACACACACACACACACCAAAAACCGTCTCGCTGCAATTTGATGCTCAGATTGACCTATTTGCCGCCTGTCAAAAAGTCTTGAAAAAGACATACCAACAAAAACGCAAGACAGACAAAAATCTCTCATAAATGAATAACTTCCACCTCCATAGCTTGCTGTGTACATATAGGGCACACCTCAACAATCCCCCATCCCCATGCTTGTCACGTTGACGAATGGATGTGGGTGAGTGTCAATTAAAATGAAATCCCATCTGTGGAGTTGAATGAGGACACAGTGAAACACACAAACCACAGTTCCAGAGACCACTTCGGCCCGGAGACGGGTTGATCCGCACGCTGGGCCTTAAATGTGCAATGCATCAAACAGACAATGTTATCACTGACTGCACCCCCTCAAAAACTTCAACATGATTAATTAGAATTAATTATTGAAATGCTATGTGTTGGCTAATTTATCATTTGGAATTTTCAGAATCCATCATCAAAATGTGGCCAGCTGTGCCTCTTCTTTTTTTTTCCTTCTCTGTTTTGAAGCAATGTGCTTGATCAGCATGCTGTGATTTGTGTCTTTTCCCTGAATCACTAGCTAGAGATGACTTCCAGACTGTTGATGGTAAACAATTAAGTTTCAGACTTTGTGGAATTTTCACTAAATTACTAAATTACTTGAGAAAATCTGTTTTCAATAGTGCTATGACCGCTAATATCTTTTACGGTACATTTGACAAAATATATTGATCTCTAATTGACATATTGTAACCTTGTCGAATGTGGTGTCCATGTCAATCTGTGCTGATTAAAAATGTAAGGATTTCCGGTACTGTGCAATAATTTTAAGACACTATTAATTTTCTTGTATTGAGCTTGGAAGAAACCTGACTTTCATTTAATGCTTTAAATTAGTTCTGAGCCATAGTTCAGTTTCTTACAGACACAGTTTTTTTTTTACATATTTTATGTCCAATCCTTGCAGCTGATTATTTTCATAACAATGTTTTTTTTTTTTTTTTACTTTGTGTGTTGAGGCACTTAACAAATACATTTGAATCATTTAGGCCAAAAAGCCAAACAAATACACAAACAACTTTGCAAAACAGTTATTTTATTTTTGTTATTAACAGCTGGTTGCAAAATAAACCATGTTGCTTTCCGCCTTGTTGCTGCATCTCAAACTGCGATACAATTTTGCACCATTTTGAAGACGTATTGGTCAAGAACCTGGCATGTTTCAGCAAAATGTGCAGCACGTCAATAAAAAAAAAAAAAAATATTGTTTGGTCTAAAACACAGCAGATTAATAGAATCTGAAAATTGTCCTCAGAATTGAGGGGGATGAAAATTCAACATAAGCTTTTGCAAATCCATTATTCAGTGCTGTACTGCTTGCCAGGTTTAAACTAGTTTTAAAAAGACATTCATGAACAAACAAAAACAATTGTAAGGTACTTTATTGATTTATATCAAGTTTTCAATGCATTTCACATAAACATATGCTTGAGATGTTTGGAATGTGTAATCAGTTTATTTGTATATGGTGATTAAAATGCTGTGATTGAGTTGTAAGAAAAACATGTTCCTAAGGACTAGTTACACACCCCACACTGATACAACACAAACACATAATGTTTCTACATCTAAGCTTGTAGGAAATCCTGGTTTGGGAACTGGGTCACTCCGATAGATGAGGTCATATCCCCCTCTTCAATTATGTCATTTCCAGAAGGCGGTTACTCAGTTCTAAAGGAAAGTGATAAAACTAGTAGGTGAACAAATGGCGTCATTTGCCAGTGACCCGAAGCCCTCGGTACCTGGTCCAGCTGCAAAAGGTTGTGTCAATACCTGCTTGTGCAATTAAATATTCAAATATAACTTTGAATGCTGTGTATAATTCGGGCTTGTATTTCAAATACTTCTATTTCTTTCACATTTATAAATAAACTGGAAGTTTGGTTGCTTTGAAAAATGGTTTAAGGAAATTGTGGGTGGCTCAAAAGCCTGGCACAATGATTCATGTTTAAAGTTGCAATAAACTAAATGTTTAACATATTTACTAAATTATACAGGCTATTGGAAGTGAAACTAAATAAAAAGTAGGCAACATCAATGAACCCAGTTGGGACTTCAGCCATTCTTCATGATGCAAGCTCATTATCATTATGATTGAGACCAAAGATAGTGGTGAAAGTCAGTGTCTATGCCTCATTACCCCAATTAATGGCAATTCTGATTACGTAAGCAAAAATCACATAAAGATAGAAGTCAATACCTTTGCCATGGTTATGATAATTACCTTAAATGCTGATCAGTAGTGATATTCATAGGGAGAACTTTGGAGCTTGACACTGAAGGACATCAATGCTGCATTATAGGTAATTAAAAAAGTGCTTCTCAGCCATCGCTACTAAACAGGAAAAAGTGGGTCAGGGCCTGCTTATGATTTGTGTCATTAATTTTCATTACCGACTGTTTATTAACCTTTTTATCATATGTTCTCCCAATGGAAGCCCCTTGTTGTGTTTTTGTACGTGTATGTTTGTGCATCTCCCCGCGTTCTTCACCTCCTACAGAATTTTCCTATCAAGGGAAATTTCATGCGCAGTCCAGGGGACTGTAAATGTTCATGTTCCTGATACACAGCACATTCATCAGCAGCAGGAAGCCGCGCAGCATTAGCAGGCGGTCCAATGAAGGAAATATTATGGCTCGTAATTAAATTTGAAATTAAGTGATATTTCATCTCTCCTCATTAATTAGAAAAGAGGTCTTCTGCAATATATCTATTTATTTCTGGCATTAGCAGAGGACAGTCGTAATCCTCTCAGGACTGTCAGGTGTTGTTTCACTTGAGGTGAAGTAGTGTCATGGATTAATATTACACATATTTTCATGTTATGCTGCGGTTACTTGTTTAATAATTGACATGTTTAAAGGGAAATTCTGATTTTTTTTTTGAAGTGGTTTTATATCTAATAATCATCAGTACTTTATCAGCAGTGAGGCAACAGAACACTAATATTGGCTGCATGGTGAGTAAGAATTGTTCCTAGGTGTGAGTAGCCATGTTTCCATCTAATTGTAATGAAGATTTCTCAAAAAAAGGCAACTCAGGTATGTTTCTATACTGAATTGGAGCAAATCAACCAGGCTACACAAAGCATAATCACATCAGATGTTGACGTTATGCATGGCTGTAATAAACAGGAAGTAGAGGTTGCAAACTAGCAGGGACCACACATCTCGAGGCAATGGTGCTATCAGGCAAGTTGTAATTGTTCTATCATATCAATTAGTATTTGTCTGGTGACGTAGAGAAAGATATGCAATTCTCTTTACGTTTAGATAATTTCCAGGAAGACGCCCACAGTGGGAACAGCTGATCAATCATGTGAGGTAAATGTTTGCTACGTCCAAGCTTAGTCGGCAAATGTTTCCATGTCCCCTTTTGTGTATTGACTTTTGTACATTGACACCTAAAGTGGTCAAACCTTTTTTGTGAAATTGAGGAAGTTTTTGTGAATTTTGCAGTTTCCATCAACTTTTTCTAATGGGATTCTTCAAAATGGGCATAAAAAAATGACGGAAACATGGCTAGTGAGAGTGTGAACATTTTGTCTCTATGTGGTCCTGTGATGGACTTGCGACCTGCCCAGGGTGTCCCCCGCCCCTCTGCTGGATATGGGCACCGGTGACCTCCATGATCCTGAAAGGAAGTGAGTAAGGATGGATGGATAACTTTTCGACAGAACATCACTTATTTGACAGAACATCACTTATTATCCCTTTAGGCCAATAAGGTGTCATCCCTACAAAACTGCTGAGTTTTATTGGAAGTAGTCATTTCAAATATTGTAACCTATTAAAATAAATCAAAAGACCCAAAGTACAAGACTGAACTCGCATTAATCTGGCTGTAATAACTTTAAGCTCAACCTTTCTGTGCATTTTCAAAAATCAGCTCATCCTCTGTAGTCATCCCTACTGAGCTTAAATCAGCAACATCTTGTTAAAGATGCATAAAGGTATGGATAGGATCTGGTGACGGATTAGCAGCACAACCTCTCATTTCAGCACTATACATTCTGAGTAATGTCAAGAGGTGACGCGGGAGAATAAATACCTTTGCCCAGATACACGGATACCAGTGCCACCCCAGTCACCTGGTCTTAACTTTGATCAGTAATTTTCTAGTAACGAGATTCCTCTGATTTCATTAAATAGTCATTTCGCACCTGGAAGCCCAAGGCTTTGCTGAGATCAATGATCTAATCACGTTACCGTTAAGCCAATTCGCTTGAAAGTCCTTTGTGATATCCTTTTACTGTTTTAATGACTTCGTTCAGATTAAGCAGGTTTTAGGAGCCAGGGATTAAGGGACACATTCATTGAGGTGGAAAAAGCTTCTTTTTTTTTCTCCCCGATGCATAATTTATGGCAAAGAATGGGAAAGGATTAACAAGAGCCATGTGTCCGCTGCTCAACATCCACTGGTCAGTTATTAGAACGGAGGCCTCAGGGCAGGGTGCCACTGAACTTCAGTTATTAACCCAAGTTTTAGGACGCAAAATAAGAGAAAATAACGTCTCTGTTAATGCTGAGCATCGCAAAGCTGCTGTTTGCTACCGGTGCTTCACAAATCCCAATTTTCTGCTCTCCGAAAAAGCAGGAAGTGATGTGATGAGAACTGAAACAGAATGAGTCAACATTAATAACCAGTAACCACTGAGAATAATTTACTAATGTTATTAAGTAGTGGGTGATGATTGCCTGACTCACTGAGAGAACCACAACATCTCATTTGCACATTTAGCTTTTTATTACCCACATGTGTACCCTCCTGGCAGGCGCTAAAGGTGTGCTGATTAAAACTAAAAATTAATAACAACATTCCTAACTTTCTTAGTGCTTCATAATTGTTTTGTTGAGTACTAAATTTAAATTCAAATTACATCTTTATTTTTTTTTCATTTCCAACCAACCTGCACAGCTCCTAACATTTATGAATTTTCGGAGCTGCTATATTCCTCCTGCAAACAAAGTATGTGCTTGTTTGGCAACATGTGTTTCCTCAAACTACCTCATACACGGCTGGCACGGCAAAGAAAACATGTAAATAAACATAATGGAACGCCGCAGAGTCACATCTGCTTGTGAAAAGGAATAATTCTGCTGGCATTAGCCCCACGCCTGTAGCTTTGTGAAAGCTCTAAAAATGTTAATTATGAATTGGAGACATGTGGCTGAATGCAATCCAAACATATTCTTCCCTTGCTCTCTCCTGCTTGATTTCCGAGCTATTTTTCTTTTGCGCTCTGTTTTATTTCTATGCCGGAGTAATCTTCCTCAGGCCCCTCAATTATTATCCATGGGCAGAGGGAGCCATTTGCCTCTGCCTGAAAACCATGAATAGCAATAACAGTGCCTCAAAAACACATTACCAAACACAATAAGAGCAGACACTGCTGCTTTAACATGCAAGGCCACTAACTCACAGCGTTATAAACACATATTTAATTTTGAGCCAAGTTTATTCTCTGTCACGACTGTTGGGGCTCTTTTTCCTATCATGAAATACATGTGTTTTCCTTTTAAGAGTCATTTTTTTAATGTATGGAAGTGACTGGAGTGGAAGTGACAGATTTATTAAATAAGATACAAACACTGATACACCCCTTCTGGTGGAATGTTTTATAGAACTTTTTTTTCATGCACTTGCTGTTTGCAGATAAATTGCTGTTCTGTTGGCCTGAGGACAGCAAGGCAGAGGTTTTATTGGTTCACCTGCGGTGCCTGAAAAAAAAAAGCTTTTGGTAGGCTATTGCAGTGTCTGTGACAAATGCCTGAGTCATCAAGTTCTGACTAATCTAAATGCAAAAAAAAAAAAAAGTGTGGTAGCAGGGAAGAAGGCCTGAAAGCTTTATCTCCTTGACATACTTTTTTTTTTTTTGGTTTAACAGTCCAAACATGGCCACTGGCTGTGCAGGAGGTAAGGTTTATGCCCGATCATGTAAGAAAGCTTGAGTAGTGTTGAAAGGAAATGTATAGTATAATTATCACCTAAATATGTTAGTTTTTTTATACAAATATCATAGAGTATGTCTTATAATAAAATTGAAAAGGAGTATTAGGGCCAGACAACAAGATTTTTTTTTTAAATTGAGAGAATTAAGTCATATTATTATGAAAATGAAATCATACAAGAATAAACTCAAAATACAAGACTAAAGTCATGATAATGTGAGATTAAAGTATTTTAAATAGACATTTGTTTGCACAGTAATTTTAAAGTCCTGCGATCGATAATAATTTAATGCTGCTGTGTAAAAAGTAGTGCTGGGCACATTAAAGCGTTATTGCAGCCAACACTTAACTGCCTTATTCGTTTGAAGTTTTTGAAAATGCATTTCCCCCTTTTTTTAAATATAAAACAGTACCTAAAACATGCTCTAAACATCTTTAAGTTAGTTCAATTTTTTTCTTTCCAAATGAGGAATGAAAGATAGATACGGAGGTCACAGTTGTCAGGAATAAATAAATAAAACAATCCATAAGAAGAGAACAAGGTTATCATCCATAATAGAGTGATCATTTCTGAAAAAAAAAATCATAATTAATCGCAAAAAATATCTTCAGATTAATTGCAAATAAAATTTTGAATCTATGCTCAACACTAGTTAAAATAAGTATTTCCTTATTTGTTAAATCAATATTATAGTATAACTTCACAAGATTCCCATTCATTATTTATAATGCAGTGGTAGGACTGTAGGTGACTCGAGCCCTAAAACTCTGTCACATAAAATAAAGTTAGAATAAGCTGTTTTGTCTATAGAGTCACAAATTGCATTTATTTATTTTTTGTTTGCTTTGCACTCCAAACTACTCAAGGCTGAAAGTCCACTCGGTTGCAATCATTTCGTCATCTGTCCTTGTTTACTAGTGACTACCAGGTTCCTCAGCAGCCGGGCACATGCAGCCCAGACTCGCAATGACTGTGTTCACTGACAATGAAGGTGAAAGAATAAAACGCCTCTTTCACAAGGTGGCACTAAAAAGACGACAGATAAAGAAGATCACGAGTCAAGTCACAAGCTGATGAAGAAAGAAAAAACTACAAAGAACGCTTGTTTTGAGGAAATGCAGTTTGAGGAGATTGCTGCCATCTGTGTTTCGAAAGTTTATCACTCAGGAACAAGGGCACAAAAAACAAAGTTTAATTCCTTGTTAAAAATGACTCAAAGTTCTTCTTGTCTGATTAATAAACAGATGAAAAACCAACGAGTAAAGTAAAACTGTAGACTCCTGAGTGGAATACTGGGATTCACCAAAAACAATATAAATACTGTATGAGCATATGCATCTCAGCAAAGTCCCAGATGGTTTCACACATACTGTACACGTAAGGAAACATGTTGACCCTTTAACTCTGTTTTTTTATACGTGGATACAAATTTTCAATTAAATATTATAAAAGGTAGATATATTTTTTGTGTAACAAAAATAATTATGTGTGGATTAAAATAAAAAAGTTATTGTCTAATAACGCTAGATAAACAAACAAATAGCGGTGACATGGTCACAGGTTCAACTCTTGGCTTCAGCATTTCTGTGTAGAATTAGCACGTTCTTCACATGCATGCAAGAGTTTTTTCCTGTTCTTCCAGTTTCTTCTCTCAGACCAAAAATGCTAAAATAGCATGAATATTCTGTCTTGTTTGTCTCTATGTAGCTTTGTGATGGACTAGTGACCTGTTCAAGTTGTACCTCGCCTGTAGCACGATTGTTGGAGATAGGCACACCTCCATGCTAACCTGAATGGGAAGAAAATGACGGACAGATAAAGCATGTCATAGTTGCAAAGAGTTGTTGTGTTTCCAAATGAAACAAATGAAACAAATGAAATGCAAAAATAATACTTTGATATTCTTTATAAGCTAACATTCATATCTTTGCATAGAGCATCTTTTACAAAGTTGCTTTCGCTGGGATTCATAATGCATTCAGATTCTGATAACCCAGACGCTACATAACTCTAAGATGCAAAATAAAATAAATAGATAAACAACTCTACTTCCTGAGCAGGGTCCTGGAGGGTGCATGGGTGTTGGCTCAGCCAGTCTTACATGTGTTTTGTGGATTATGACCGTGTCCCTTGGGGGGTCTTGTGGGGGTACTCTGGGAATATGGGGTACTAGGCTTATTGATACGGGCTGTTGTGTCCCTGTACAACCGGTGCCAGAGCTTGGTCTACATTGCCCGCAGTAAGTCAGTCTATTTTCTTTTAAGAGTTGAACTCTGCCAAGTTTGCCCTTTGTCACCAATTCTGTTCATAACCTTTATGGACAGAATTTCTAGGTGCAGCCAAGGTGAGGGAATCCGTTTTGGTAGTCATATAGGATTGGGTTTCTGATTTTTGTGAATGATGCGGTCCTCTTGGCTTCATCAGATTGTGATCTCCAGCTTTTACTGAAAATGTTCACAGCCAAGTGCAACGCGGCTGGGACGTGAATCAGTGCCTCCACATCTGACACCATGGTCTTGTGCCAGAGCAGGGTAGAGTGCCATTCTCTGAGATTAAGTCCAGAACTTTTTAAATGTCTATTGGTTCAAGTAAATATTGTCAACAGTTCTTGAATGACAAACTTACCCAATAAAAGACAGTCTGGGAAATTCACCACTTCACAAAACAAATGGCAGATGAGCAGTAATGAATTGATATGTCACAAATTCACTAATTTGTCACCTCCCTCTTTACAGGTTTCAACACATCTGTGATTTTTTTTTATAAATAAAACCCTTGGTAACTTACACATTAACATTTTTAGAAAAGTTAATAATTTCGAAGTTTAAAATTGTCTTTTAAAGAACCAATAAGTATGGTGTTATAAAGTTACATCTAGATTTTCTGCTTATTTAGCCTTTTGAGAAATACCAACACCTGCATGATAATTGTATACGTAGCCTGCACTAATAATGTTGACAGCTGGAGCTGGTAATTAGTACTTAAACTTTGAAGAAATGCACAATTAAAATACATTTCCACTGTCCTTGGTAAGAATAACTTAGTAAAAAATAATGCAATGACTGCTACTAAACTAAAAGTGTCACCTTATCTTTTTGTAGCAAATAAAAAAATGAAGCTAACATCTAAATGTGAATGCATGTTTTCGTCTGTGTATGTTTTGTTGAAAACCATGTCTGTTCCAAGCAAAAACCTAATTAGTTAAGACCCAGCTTAATCCACCTCAGGGAACATATCTCAGGATGTACCATTAATGGAGGTGTTTTTGCCAGACAGCACACCTGCTAATTTTGTGTTATCATATTGTGCCGGTGATTGTCAAACTGCATTATTATGCCTGTCTGAAGACCAACGTCCAATGGGTGTGTGAGCCACTGCACACAACCTTCTGTCTCTACTTGCAAACATTTCAGTTTATCGTGATTAATTATCATATCCAAAAGTCCAAATGTCAGTGTTGACTCTGGGATACAAATTTAGGTCTTTCTTTTGAATGCAGCAGAATTTGACTCACGTCGTCAAGTTATTAATCTTTCTTTTTTTCCCTCCACCATTTCATGTCATCGTCCCCCTGTATAACGACAGTCTGTGTTAATTGTGCCTGTTTATAAAATGGAGCTCAACGTTGAAGGCAAGCTGCGCTAATCTTATCATCCTCGTTTTCTTTCTCTGCACCACTAGGTTTGAAAATCAACTATTGATGTTCCTTATTACATTAGGTGAGCAGCTTGATAGCAACACACAGCTGCAGGCCATTTGTATGGATATCCTATTGATCTGATTTACATATATAGAGAGTTTATTGTTTGTTGCTGAGCAGACAGTGTGTGCAAAATGAACTATTGAAAATGTTACATTCTCTGTCACTTTGAGGAGTTTTTTTAATATGACCGGTGACAAGAGATTTATCACAGATGCCACCGTGATGCAGAGACATATGTTTCTGTGGTGTCGCCTAAGTGTCTCGATTTGTCAAACTGTGTAAAAATGTTTGATCTTAGAGCTGGGCACCGTGTTGGCAGGAACTAAAAGTGTACATTTAGTTGGTCAGCTGTTCCATGAAAAGGAAGGACAGCAGAAAGATACAGTAATTGACAGGGACCATTGGTATGACTTTAACAGAAAAATAAGAACTGTTATTTTTGCCAGTCTACAAAAGTCCAACAAAATCTTATCTGTTGAACTGATCTAAATCTTGTTTTTTTTTAAGTTTGTGTGCTTGGTTAAGAAATCTAACTATTAAGTTTCAAAAACAAAGAGTCTGACTAAGGATAATCACTCTGTATGTTCACTGTTTTGCTGACTTTAGACATTTTCTAATGTCAGCTCTACCTATTATTACAATTTGAACTTTAATTTGAAGTCACAAAAGGATGGTGGTGAAACTATTCCATTGCAAAATGGGACAACCCTTTAACAAACCAATATATAATCAATTATCACTGTGAAAAAAGACAATATGTTAAAGTTCTCATATATAGCATGTAGCTAGTTATTTAGCTTCAAACAACTTTGGCATAAAATTATTGCTTATGCTTGGAAGACTGACAATCATACAAAATTTGTAAGCCTTTAGAAAAAAAAAAACAAGTTCCAATGCTTGTTTGTAACATATTTTATTCTTAAAATGCAGCTTCATTTTTGGTTTTATGTTTAAGGATCATCAAAAGTGATACCAAACCAAGTATGCTGAAATATATCCAACTAGACATTGTTATTTTGACAAAAGGATGTATAGTATAGTATATATAGTATTTTGTCACTTATGTATCAGGCTCATAAAAACACCTTACCATCAAACATCCAATTACATTTTACCAAAAG
>JAUBOC010000002.1:10138784-10153737 GCA_032275365.1 Anablepsoides cearensis
TGATTGGCTGATTAGAAATTAAGTGTTAACGAGCAGTTGGACAGGTGTACCTAATAAAGTGGCCGGTGAGTGTAGGTTTTTACTAATTTCTCATGTCATTTGAAGATCATCAACATTTATATTTGGATTTGTCTACAAAGAGACTATTTTAAGCTTTTTGCTCAATAATTCTTTTTCTTCTGTGGACAGCACTTATGTCATCATAAAAGAAGCCTGATTGGAAGATGTAGTGTCTGACATCAAACAATCCAAGCCTTGACAGCTGATGAATTTATATGTATAAATCATGACATTATATCTACCAGGTTATGAGTTTCTGCAGGGATGGAGCAAACATGATGAAATGTCAGTTGAAGGATATACAATACATTCAAATACTCATCATCTTGCTGCTGTTCCACAGAAGCCCTGACATGATCACTTCGGGGGTTTGTTTCATCAAGTTGTGCACTCTCTACACAAACTGGATAACTGATTTGTCCTGCCTTTTTTATTTTTAGATGTGATTGACATTCCGGCAAATTTTTCCAATTGTCAGGATCTCATTTGTACTTCATCCTTTACCTGCAGAGATGTCAGTGGGAGATCTTGAAGTTCTTTGGCATTTTAAAAGGAGGGCGGAAGGGGTGGGGGCCACATTACGCAGCACTTTTATACAGATTTGATGGAACGGTTGCTGCTCATTGTTTTTTTTTTCATTCTCTTCTTTTCCTTTTTTTAAAGAAAACTCTTTTAGTCATCATCCAATTACTATTATCCTTATTTAAATTTGACTTTACCATTGGAAGCCAAAGGTAGAATGAAACAAATAAGGTTTATTATTTCAGACTTATTGCTCAATCGCTTGCTTGATCAGAATTTTCAGAGGAGAGAGAAAGGAATCAGCTTTTTCTTGCTATTGTTTTATTTAAGCTAAAATAGATTTTGCTGTTGAGGCCTATGAAAAATAATATAGGTCAATTTTTTGTCGTGTCATATGTTTTAGGAATAAAGTCCTAAAGTTTTTTTTTTTTTTTTGCACATTCCTTCTCTGTTAAATTCCAGGGCTATTAAGAAAACACTAAAGTCCACTGCCCTTCATGCTGTTGTTTTTGTCATTTGGCTGCTCCCCTAAAAAAAAACTCATACAAGAGATTTGGTAACTCTTTTCCACTGTATGCGCTTTCTCCAGAGGTGTCAAGTAACTAAGTACAAATACTTTGTTACTTTACTTAAGTAGAGATTTTGGTTATTTATACTTTAGTGGAGTAATTATTTTTCAGCCTACCTTTTACTTCTACCCCTTATTAATTCAACTATCTGTACTTTCTACTCCTTAATTTTTCAAAATGCAAAATGTGTTTAATTTCTATTTAACTTTGACTTGTTTTTATTACATCTTTTCATTTTTCAGAAAAAAATAAATAGAAATCTATCCAGAAACATAGAGCCCATGGAAAGAGTGAATTTAATTGTGGTTGAATGAGAAGTGTAAAATCATTCTGACATCCTATTGGATTAAACGCACTCCATCACACCTGTATGACACAAATCACATCACATTCCAGCAGGACATACTGTAGCAGATTTAGCCTAGAATAAAGATGATAATGGCTGAAACAAGTAGTCTAATCCTTAATAGCTTTTTTTTAAGTGTTTACTACTTTTACTTTTATACTTTAGGTAATTTTAAAACAAGTACTTTTATAGTTTTACTTGAGTTAAAAGCTTGAGTTGATACTTCTACTTCCAAAAAAGTATTTTTAAACCCTAGTATCTATACTTCTACTTAAGCAATGAATGTAAATACTTTTGACACCTCTGGTTTTCTGTCGCTACCTGAGCTCAACTCTGCAACCTCAGGATAACAGAGCTGCCATTCCATGTTAAAAACTGTACATACACACTTCATTCAATCATAATAATAAAAAACAACGCCTAACATGTCACTGAAAAGTTGGCTGAAGAGAACATTTGAAGTGAGCTCATGTTCGGGCTTAAACACTGTGGTCCCCGACTGTAAGAAACATCAAAGTGGAGAAAGCACTGATGACAACAGAAGACAAAAGGCCATGTGGAAAAAAGCAGCTTTGTAGATCTAACCTGTCAGACAAGGTTGTGGGGTCTCGGCCTGTCTGCCTGCAGATATGACGTATCACCGGGGAGCACATCTTTTGGGATCGCCCTCACACAAAACAGTTGGAGGATCTGTCATAATTTTTTTCCCTCCTACTACATGTCAAGCCATGTCCAGGCTTAACATTAACTGTGATAATATTTTAAAAATGCCATGTAACTGTGTGGAATCTTGTTTTAATCATGGTCGTTTCAGTTGCTCAGGTCACAGACTTAATAAGAAACCACTACCAACAGCTACTAGTAGCTATTTTCTCCAATGATACTATGTCCCCAAAAGCAGTAGAGGACAAGTATTAAATGATCCATGGAAATGGAGCCCATGAAGTTCAGAACATAAGTAGCCTCTGGCATGCCACACTTGCTGACCTCACACCCCGCACCACTCATGTATGCTCATTTAAGAAGGACGGGCAATTGTGCTGCATCTCATTTGGGTTCCCTCAGAATGAGCAGAGTGTGGCTACGAGAGAAAAGCCTCCCAGTTTAGAACGAGTTCAAGCCACACTGGAAGGGCATCTACACGCACCTCCTTCCGTCCCACAGGCCAGAATTTACAAATAGATTTCAAATTAGAGCCTCTGCTTTAATTTTCCAATGCAGTGACCCATTCTGCAGCAGTGCAATAGCTGGTCCCAGCGTGACAGTTAAAATAAATCACGTCTGAGCAGAATTCGCCATATGCATTCATGCCTCATCAGTGAGTGAAATGATGTAAATGATTTATCCAAGGAAACTTAAATACCAGTGCCCAAACCGCACAGCCGCACAGGGCTGCCACCCCTGCAAGAACTCCAGTTCGACATGCTTTCCAACAGCCCTGCTGTGAATAATGAAACGGGCTTGCTTCAGATGAATAAAAAGATGTGGGAATATAGACTGTGATGATTCTCAGTATGTGCAACCACAATGTTTGCAAATTACCCTTTCAGTTACAGTACTGGGATGTTTTTAATGAAGCTCTATTTGCTATTTCCTTTTTTAATATAGACTTTAAACACAAGTGCTCTCTGAGACATAAAGCTCCACAACAACTGTTTTGTTAGACAAAATGTCCCTTTTTTCCTCTGGCATAAAAAAGCCGAAACACTGAGGAGAGCAGTCAGTTGCCAATTAAGGAACACTATAATGACTAGCCCATATTTGAACTTTACCAGAGTGTGAGGATAAAAAAGTGTGATACTGTGGGCTACCATCAGTTTTATTAAAAATGACAGCAATACTAAAAATGTCTTTTGATTAAAATGGCAAAGCGTACCTGTGCTCGTGTGTGAAGTGACTTACACTGCTTCAGCCCAAGACCCCAGCCAGCCATTAAAATGATATGAATTTGTGGCCCAGCGCGTGCAACTACAGTCACCTTCTTTTCCGATTCAGGATTTCCTCGGTCACTCGCCGCCGCACCCTCTTCAGCTTTACTTTCTTTTCTTTTTGATTAATCCTCTCATTTGAGATTTAGGAAATATCAATGGGAATTATTCAAATCCCTAAGGTATGAAATAGCTACGAGGAGCCAGTGGAAGACACTCATTAACCCCAAATGCCACTGTAAATCTCAAATTCTCTCAGTCGCAAAAATCTGATTAGTTACGCTGGATGTACTTAATCCCAGTTAAAGGTAGAAGTTAATTTTGGCCAGTTTGCATGCAGAAGCTCAAAATAGGAGCAAGGAATTATTATGCCCTCAATGACAGCTTTTAAGTTTGAATAATAGAACATTCTGATTATATGTTTTTGCAACAATTTTGGTGTATGTTGGGTATTTAGTTCAGCAAAACACCTAAAATCTAGTTGAAAGAATTGGTAGGCTTTCAGACTGCATTGTTGCACTTTGTCATAACTGCATGAATCCAATAGTCAAAGATTTGAATCAATAACACCATACATGTGCATAGATCTAATCACTGGATTGTAGTGAGCTTTAAGCCTCTGCAGATTGCTTTGTTTTATTGATCACTGTGCTGCGCCCTTTCACCCCCTCAAGCATGTCTTTATCCTTTTTAAAATAATGGAGGATTTTTACATAAAGTCATGAAACAAAGCTTGGACGCCATCTGAAGAGATCTGAATCTTGCCAAGTAAACCAAAAGTAGACGTTTTCCCTCACTGGAGGGACCTGTTTTAGCTGCAACGCCACAATCAAATTGGATCAACAGCTGCTGCATAGGATTCAATAATATGAGGCATAATACGTTCCATTAATGCCAGCTCACTCACAGGCATTAGAGAGACAGTTCATGTAAACCTCTCAGGATGTGCTCTGGTTACTCTCTGCCTTATTTCTCCGAAACATGACACAGACCGCTGCTGCTGCCATTCTCTTACATGCAGATGTCAATTATAGAGGTGGCAGGGAGTGGTGAGCTGTGCACATCTGCCAGTGGATGATGTCTCCCCCAGCACTGCACGAACAAATGAAGCATAAATCTCCACCATCAGCTGGCAAGCTTCACCTTAACAATAACGTCTGGGAGAAGACGCCAAACCATATAAGCCTATCTGGTATGCACCAACTTTCCTATAAAAATAGATGATCTGAATTTCTTTTCTAAAAAAAAAACTATTTTTTTTTTCTTTTTTTTTTTTTGTCCTTCATGGGTCACATGGCCTGGAGGGTCTATGAGGCATGTCTTTGTGGCTTTCTCATCACAACCAGACCTTTGCCGCCTATTGCGTTATGAGCCAAAACAGTACATTAGGGACAGAGCAACTCCACCGCTGTTGTCATCCAGAACATCTAGTTATCACATCTCGTGCTCCGACCGCCTGCTGAGTTCACAGAGGTATCACCATCCCCCATGACCCGCTTGTGTCTGTGTTTGTCTCTGCTGGAGACCTTGGATATGTTAAACACCCCCACCCGGCCTCAACACAAGTTTTCTGTGTGCAACATTGACTGAAAATAGTTCCCTCTGAACTTTTTTTTCTCTTTCAAACTTTCATGTGCACATGTATGCAGAAAACATGCTGTAAATTGAACTTTGTGATGTGTTTCGGTGTGACTTACTTTGTGCTACTGTATCTGGAGCTATTTGTCACTGGGAAAAAAAAGACTGTCTCCAAAAGCATCTGGCTCTAAGTGTGTGGATTACAGCAGTATACATTTGTATAATGCCTGTGATAATGGGATAAAGCAGCTTCCGTGGGAGAAATCTGTATGGAGAATGGATTATTGCAAAGCTCTGCCTATGGGACGTTGAACCCAGGAGTTATCACAAGCAGTCAGCATCTCAAGTGGGTGCATTGCTTTGGAAAAGTATTCAGACGTGGCATTTTATGTCCAACTCCTGCTCTCTGGTGGGGGAACATAAGACGGGGAGGCTACAGTAGGTCTTAGTATTTGATTGACACAGCAGCACTCACAAGTTAAATATAGTCGCTCCATCTTTTTTATTGTACCCGAGTGCAATCCTTGTGTTTGTTTTGTTGTTTCTTCATCCATGATACAGAAACCAACTGAACTCGTTTGTATGTGGCTCTTGATTGCCATTATGAAAGAAAATGAGCATTTCCATGCGTACAAAAGCAATTACAGCCAATTTATGCACATTTCATAGGGGACATGTCCTCAATTAGAGGTCCATTTTACGTGGACCGATAAGAAAAGCAGTTCTCACATTGAGCTTTTGAGTTATGGACAAACAGTGCATTCTGCTTTCCATCTGATTCCTATCTCTGTTCACAGATCCTGCATTAGGAGTTCAATATGCAACGCTCGCTCATTTCCACTGCGGCTAATTTCACCCTTAATAACAGTGTCGTAGTGAAAAACAAGTGTTCCTCTGCTGATAGTGATGTCATATAGCACCGAATGGTCATGCAAACTAGATCCCTTTACTCTGTTACATCAAAGACAAGGAGCTGTCATTTTCTGCATGCTTCATATATTTCCAATAAATTATAACAAGATTCAACATCATATTAATTGCAAAATGGCATGCGCTCTGTTTTCTTTATTGACTTTAATGGTTTTATGCTGGTTCATTTGTACGCCCTTCCTCAGCTTGTCCTTTGGCCATTTTATGCGAAGAAGAGAAACCTCCTATGACATCTTGGAATCTGCCTATTCATTAGTCCAAACAAGCTTAACTGCTTAAAGTCTTTGGCTAAGACCCTATTCTCACAGAGGAATGACTCACCTCCATATTGCCTCGTTACTCTCTAACAGCCACAGTTACGTCACCCTGTTACTGGCTGGTGGAGATTATGGGGCTATTTGTGCAAATCCGCTTTTTACATGATATCAAATGCTTTGCTACACGTCTGGCAAGGAGACAGGCAGCCTGCCTGGACTTTGCAGAGGCCTGAGTGGTTCAAAGGGGTTCAGTGGTTATTAGCATGACTGAGTGATGGTGGTGGATGGAGAAGATGATGAGATTTACAGTCCCGAGTACTCCAGTCATCACTTGCACCATATATTTTTTGACTTCCTCTTTAAGCTGTTGCTTTTATTAAGCTTTGACCATGTATGCTGAACGTGTCTGCATCTTACATTTTGCTAATGTGCAGGACTAACTCAGGGTTATATTTACTTAGCCTGCATCTGAGGTCCTGCTTTGTGTGCTAGACCCTGGTGTTGCCATGATTTGTGCCTCCTTTCTGTCCTTCAGCCCAGCCTTCTCTAATCACTAGTCAAAGATCCTGGCATCAAGACATACTAGGGCTTATCTTTCCATAATCACTCCTCTTCTTTCTCAGTAGTTTTGTTTTGCTTGAGGCATTGACTTAGTTACATTTTCTTCCTAATCCACTCCTGAATCCCATATTTGCTTATGGGAGCTCAGCCTATTTGTAACTGCAGTGTTTCTGTCTGAATGCTCAGCCTCCTTGGTTAGAAAAACTGTGCTTCTTTTTGCTTGGCTTCATTTAGCCACCCTTTGTGACATTGTAATGTTGTTGTGTATCCTGTTGAGGTGGATTGGCAAGTCAGAGTCCTGCTAGTCACTCTTGGTGATGATCCTACTGAAGGGCTTCATACTCAAGCAGAACTGAAGTAGAAACAAGGCATCTCTTTAATATACTGTATTGCACATTTTTTAACTGGCACAAGGAAGTTTGATCATGTTTTCACTGTTTTAGCTTCCCTGCTGGCTGCCACTACATTTTAAAGTTATTTTATCTGCTTTTAAAGCTTGTAATGGCCTTGCCCCGCAGTATCTGTTTTTAAATCCTTTCTTAAAATCCATCTCTTCTCTATGGCCTTTTCACATCATCTGTATTGTTGACTTTTAATTTGTTTTTATTTATTTTGACTATGAGTGAATGAATGTTTTAGCACATGTACAGCACTTTGGTCCAGTACTCTTATAAATTAAGCTTGTACGATATTGTACAGTATGTCACACGTGGTAGTAACGTGTGCAAATTGACTTCAGGAGATGTCTGGCGCATTCAGTATCTCTATAGAAAGAAATCAATTTTTGTTGCTTTTCAATTTTGACAATTTTGTTTCAGTTATATATATTTTTTTATTTCAATCTAAACTTATTAGTTGCTATAAGGACAAAGTTTTTTTAACACAAAAAAATGTTTTTACTGGTCTTATTAATAAAAAAAAAACAATTGCATTCAAAATAACTACAGTGCACATGCAGGGACTCGAAAGCAGGAAGGGATTTTGGTTAAAAGCTTGTTTAACATCACTATCTTGTGTAAATATTCTTATATATGATGGTAAAACTGGCATTTTTGTAAACCCAAACATTGGAACAAAGAGTGTTCCTTTGCAAAAAGTTTTTTTCTTCCATATGGCATGAAGTGCAGCTGCTTTACTAAACTGAACTAAGAAAAAAAAAACATAACCTCATTTTAATTAAAACAAGCCTTGCTTCTATTCAGCCGTCTGGTAAAACATGTACACAATCACTGTCCACAATGTAAAACAGACAGCTTCAGTTTGTGCTTCGTCTTGTGTTAAACGTGTAAAAGCTTCACTTCCTTTTAAAGTTGGATAGAAAAAGTTACAGCAAGCAAACTGAACCTCTTGGTTTTGAGGTCTTTTAATTATGCAAGACTCTTTTGGACATGAATGTTCATGGTAGCTCATACTGTGTGCAACACTTTCTCATTTCATTTAGAGTAAAATGTTTCTGATGAATAAAATTGTGCTTATGATGCCTGTAGATCTAACACTTGATTTGATGTCAGCTGTAGAATTAGCTTTATTTATTACCATGGAGAAGAACAACCAGACAAAGTGAAATTATATTATATATACTATTAAATATAATATTTTCAGCAGCATATGAATGTATACTTGTTACGGCTACTGTAGCAGCTGCAATTACATGATTCTGCCATTTATCTATTCGAGAGCCATATATACTTTAGAGGAATGGTGCACAATTGTGAACTCAATCACAGACTGAGAGGATGTCAGTGCACACGAAGCTTCTCGTGAATCACGCACTGAAAGGCTATCACCCAAACCTCCAAGGTCCACTGCCAACTCATCAGTCATCATGGAGCAGACCCCGGCACAGACTGATCAGTAGTACACACTCTCTGGTCACAGGGGACGTGCAGAAGCTCAGCCCCCTCCTTCCATCCCTCTTACATCCATACCAATGCTCATATTCTCGGCTCAAACCACGCTATAACATATTCCAAGGTCTGAGTGTGACTTTGAGTTTCAAACTTCTGTCACTCTGCTTTTATTGTATATGAAACCGAAGACCACGGTGACTTGTTGTGTCACACTGGCTGGACTTTTAGATTGATTTCTCTGCTGTGTAAATAAGAAAAAAAAACAAGGATTTGTCCAACATGATGTAGGCCGGCCAAGTATGGAGAAAACATACATATTTGAGTGACAGGAGGAGTGTGCGACATTAGGGAAAACACCAATTTGCATGATTACATGGACAGATGAGTGATTTACCTGTGCCCATGTCTGACAGCCTTTTTTTTCATAGAGAACATGTGAGTGGCATCTGATCCTGCATTCTTCAACTCTAGCCCTCCAACAAAGCTTCCATCATGTCCTGTAATTCATGCATGACAGTGACAGGGTGCAGATGTTTATCCAGCCAGTTTTTTTCCCCTACAGGGACGCAGATGCATTATTTTATGCCTTGTGTGGTTGATCCACCATAGATAACCACTTATAGTTTTACAGAAAATGTGGCCACTGAGTATAATTTCTTTTTTCCTGCAATGAAACTTCAAAATGAGTTGGGTTCTATGGTAAGATTATGAACAGGTAAAATCTTACCTGTTTTAGATTGCTCTGTGAAGCACATCAGTTTGGAGTTTAATCAGCGTTTAACCCTGGACAGACTGACTGTCCAGGATTATAATTATATGTGTAAAGGGAGGAAAACACTGTTCTGACTGCACAAATTCAGGATGGTGCCACCAAATTCACACTGGGATTGCTGGACAGAGCACCTCTTATAGCTGTTCAGAGTACGAGTAGAGAAAGGACTGGGAGGCTGATGCTGGATTTCTTTCTTTGTGCTTTATTGTTCTCACAAGATGGGTTCATGCGTGTGGTTTCCTGTAAGAAATAATAACAAATACAACTAAATTAAGGATAAATAAATGCCTATACATAAGCTTAACATTAAACCATTAACAGTTTGTTTTAAACAAACAAAAAAAAAACAATAAAGTTGTCAATCAATACAATCTTATACTTATGTGTCAATATTGAAGTAATGCTTCCTTTAACGAATTTGCCATGTCACTCTTATTTTTAAAGTCCAAACGGGTTACTTCCGATGCCAAATTAGCATCTAATATCAAACTACAAATACTAAATAAAATACTTGTGCCACATTACCGTGAAACAATAACAATGTAATCGAACATGGCATCAAACATAAAAGCTTAATTCAACAGAAATATGATTCATTTAACCCAATAGCAGGAGCAGGTTAGCATGATGGTGAATCAACAGGTATGCATTCAGAGCCAGCACTGTCTGTAATAATATAGTAATTAAATTAAACTCTGACATATTGTCCACAACAAACATATGCTATAGACAGCTATGTTAATACGTAACTTTGACACAGGTGATGCAATTATCTTACTCGCTTTTCATTTGCGCACACATGGCTTATACTTTAACATGAGCTCTGCGTCCCCGCAGATCAACATCAAAACAACATAGAATTCCCAGTGACATTTTCATCACAAAACCAATTAAGATGCCAGTCCATCCTACAAGATCAATACTTGCATGAACACTGATGAACAATAATAAAAGGCACTTAAACTATAACTGAACACTATAAACTACTCACTTTGAAGCCTTTTCTACAGTTGTATTGTAAGAAATAGCTAGTTATTTCTTGTTCGTTACCGTGAATTGTGCGAGAACTATACGGAGAATGTACAAGTGCATGAAAAGAGACAAGTAACGAGTGATACCAAACCGTAATGAGCTCATGAGATGGCCGATTTATTCAGGGCGTTCTGCCGATTTCCGGGTTCACAGCCAAATATATAACATTACAGAGACGTGACCCAGCCTATCGATTACTTCATACGTAAGGGTGCCCTACTCTCCCTTCACGTCTCCAGACATAAAACACTGCCCCCTATTGAGAACTATAAAACTTAAGTGTTGAATTGTTCAGGCATGTAACTCATAAAAATAGAATCAAGTCAAGTAAATATTTAACAATCAGTACATTTCAGCTACTCATAAATCTATACCCTGTGAGTGCAATATAAAATCAGTGTTTAACCTAAACAATAAATTTCTTCAGTATTCTTGTTTAATAAAAATGAATACAAAACATTTGAAGCAAAAAATAATAAACACTTTAGCAAGCTAAAGTGAAACGGCTTAAGGCTTCTCGAGACTCCTGTGTGGTTGTGGTTCTATTAAAAATTGAGTGGCCAAACAAAAGTCACTTGTTGGCTGGATGTGGCCCATGGGCCACCAGTTGCACATCCCTGTTTTTATAATATCAGCAATCTTTAGTATTAGTCCCACGTGGAATAGCCATTGATCAGAAGTAAAGTTAGTTTCTCCGAACTGAGGCGACTGAAAGAATCTACAACAGGTGAACTTTTCACAAATATGTCCAAAGAACTCCACTTCAAAGCAACTGAACTTTCACTTTAATGGTTTGATTGTTCTGTTGTGCATCAGTAGGAATGCTTGTTTAAGTCTGCACTGAGAGTCAACCAATATTCTCTGACCCAGTGCTTGCTTGAACTTCTGCATTCTTTGTCAAGTTTTCCAATTACAGTTTTTAAAGTTTAAAAGTATTATCTCCCTATTTGCTTGCTCTTTGGCTTATTCAAGCCCACTGCTGCTGTGCACACCGTACGGCGCTTTCTCTGCCATGCACCAACTTTCGCATTTAGCACACTCATGCCCAGCCAAAAAAACCACATTAGAAAATAGATATGACAATTTCACACATATAGCGTTTTCCTTTGCCTCACTCTGATTCACCTGTGGCCAAGCAATCTTCCACAAGTAAGCAAAATAATAAGAAATTACCATAATGTTTGAATAATATTAAAAAAAGGTGTAATTTTTTTTAAAATGGAAGCAGGAATTGTTGGTGCAGGGAGGGGTGTCGAGGAGGGGGGAGTGAGAGAAATATTTGATTAATCTTCTTAACACGTTTCATGTGCAGATTCTTTGAGTTAATTTCAAGGACCATGCCTAAAGGAGATTACCTCCCCATGCTCCTGCACATTTGCTCATGAGTGATTTTGTTTATTCATGTTTTATATTATAATGCTCCTCCATGCCGTCTGCAGCCACAGAACCACCGGCAAAAATGCAATTTATTTCCCGCGCTGCACACGATGGAGACAGCTGATAATGTCACCAGGAAATATGAAGACTGCTGGGATGGGACCAAACAGCCTGCTATTTATGTGTGGAATACAAACATTTTTTTTTTTCTGTGTACGTGTGTGGGGAGGGTTCTCCTAACCCACAAATACATATTAGACACCTCTACTAAAAAAGGTGTTTTTTTTTATTGTGTTAAACCACAGTTTGGGGCGATGTGCTCATATTGTGGTTTTGATTGACATATCTATCATCTGCTAGTAGATCAGTAAGCATCTATAATAACATGCATCATTATGGAAAGTCATAAAAAAGGTCAAAGATGCGTTCAGGTTCTGAGAGGTTGCAGATTACACTTCTGCACAGTCACCAATCACACTTATCATCAGCAGCTTATTCAAAGCTCATCCCAAGTCAGTCTGTTTGCCTCTTTCATATTAAAACCCATCCGCAGTATGTTGTCATGACATATATGGCACGGCCCACTCATATTTCACCCATGCAACTTACTTATAAGCATGCATTAAAGTGTCTTTCATCACTTCTGCTAATGTGAATTTATTTATTCCGCCGGCGGTGATGTGGGGGGCTGACACAACTGTTTACAGTGACTCCTTTGCTCCCTGCCGATGACGAGGACGAAGATGACGATCAGCACTCTTTGCCCGAGCAGACAGCCCCCGGACGGCAGGATTTATGGGCCCGCCGCGCGCCACCCTCGGCACAAAAAAAAAAACGCATTGTCTGCGCGCGGATCGTTCAGCCTGTCCTTGCTTTATCGATTCCGCTCCTCACAAGTTCACAACTTCCGCGTTCCTGGTGCTTCACTTGACAGGGCCGAGATTTAGTGGAGGGATGAGGTCAGATAGAGGAAGAGAGATGGAGGGAAAGGGAAGAGGAAGGGGTGAGTCAAGGAAAGAGAATGAGTCAAAGTAAATGAGAAAAAGAAGCAGGAGGAGGAAAGAAGAAAAAAAACGGGGGGGGGGGAGCAGGAAGATTGAGGTAGAGAAAGTAACTCCTTGGGGGGAACACAGCTCTAGGCCAGATTGGACAAGATTGATATTTGTGTGTAAAAAGCTTGTAGAATTAGTCCCTGGTACAGTTGAAATTCACTGGAAAACACATCTAGCAGCTCTTAGATGTGTTCACATCCATCCCGGCACTAACACACACACACACTCATATACTGTAAGTGTTTGACTCTCTGAAGTGGTCAGTGAACAACTGTTCTACCGCGCAGTCAATCCAAACCTCACTGAGCCTTACTTCAGCACTTGTTCCATCAAGTGATTTTGCTTTTAGCACTTTTAATACTGCAGAGACAAATCTCTTAAAACTTCCTTGGCATGTACAAGATGGGTGCACACATGTGTGAAAACATGTGCTGACAGGCACACATTGTGCTCCAAAGTGGCCCACAGTACGTTTGAGCCGTTAACCTCTTTGCGATCTTTTGGCCATTTTGGTACCTTGAATCTTCCGTCTAAAGATTCTCCTTTTTGACAGTGCTAGCCTCCAGATTACATTGGGGAGAGCAGGTCTGTCATGCTCACAAAGCCCACAGGGAGTGTGCTGAGAGCAAAGGAGGCAACTTACATAAAGCAAAGGCTCTACAATGTTTAAGTCAAACCTTGTAGAGCCTAATTGCCTTGACAGGTATAGTACTGGTGTGTCTGTGGTAGATTGAAGGTGGCTGAAACGTTGCGCTATTTTGAGATCCTCTGTGCATTTATATAATGCACTGTACATTCATTTCCCTAATGCATACACAATTCATTGTTAATAGCTTCTCTGGTGCATCATTAAAAAAATCCACTATCAGAACATTAATGGAGCAACTCTTGCCTCTTTTCTTTTTAATTCAGACTCTAAACCAAAAATCTCATAATGACTAAAGATCAGAGTCTATCTCTTTGATTACTTCTGTGCCTTTTTTAAAAAAAAATAGCACAAATACAGCCAAATGCAAGCAGACATGCTATTCTTTTCAATAAAAAAAAAAAAAAGTATAGAGTATCTTACTGAAGTGCTGAACAGGAAAATGAAATTTGGCTGTGTGCTGTCAGCATGGAAACCTTTGATAATGAGACTTTTTTTATTTCCTTTACAGAAGTCAGTGAATGCAGCGCACACACAGAGCAATACACATGGGAGCGGAGCAAGAGAGATTTGGGCTGCGTGATCCAAAAATAAAATAGGTCATCAAATTACCCCAGTGATTGTGTCTACCTGCCCAATTATGATTGATCTTTGCAAGAGAAAACAAAGTGGTGTGTTTTATTTGCATGTTAAAAGATGCTCTCCTTCTCTCTCCCGCCCCTCCTTGCACTCTCTCTCCTCCCGCACTATAATTATCTCAAATGTGAAATGCTATTTAGGTATTCATAATTTATTTGTGTGTGTGTGTGTGTGTGTGTATGTGGGGAGGACACAATAGACAAGCACTGAACGCTCTGCCAAACCTCAGATTTTTTTTTTGTTTTTTAGTTAATTGAAAATCTCATTTGCATGAGCAGAAAATCAAACACTCATTTCCATACACGAGATTATTAGAAGATAACTGCTGGTGTTTGTTGTTTCATATTTGATCTGAGCATTTCCACCTAATTACTAAATGCTGCAAAATAGAGCCAGAGTATAACCTCCAAAACTTATGCCTCCGCAACTAAATGTTGAGTTTTCGGTTCAGGCGTCTCTCTCAGTGTTTTCTGTTTCCTAAAGTTTGACTGTGCACTCAGGCGGATGTTTGCCTTTTGCACAGCCCCAGTGTGTTCATATCAGAGGCACCGAGAACGTATTGCTGTGCAGCAGCATCACTGGGAGTCTGCCAGCTTCATAAACACCATAGCCCCGACCCAGCTGGATGCTATGTAGGTAAGCAGATGCATTAAGGCGACTGCAGCAGTCAGAGTCAATGATCAGAGGTGTCCTGTTTCACCCCTCCACAAACAACCCCATGTATTCTATCTTCACTTCTCTTACCAGCACACACACGCAGACACACACACACACACACACATACACACACACACACACACACACACACACACACACACACACACACACACACAC
>JAUBOC010000002.1:10221271-10242311 GCA_032275365.1 Anablepsoides cearensis
GAATTAAATACAAATCTCCTCCACTGTAGTGGAATTTACAATGAAAATGTTATTGACGGCTATGATTATTTTTCTTGTCCTCAGTGTCTGTGAAAATGCATACATTTGTTTACTAAGAAAGTATTTTAAAAAGCATATTTCAATAGAAAAATGTGCTATAGATGAGTATATTTGGCTTTAAAATTGCTCCATGTATCAAAATAAGAATATCTAGCCGAAAGATTAGTTCATAGATAATGTATTATGCTATTTGTCATGATTTGTGGCATTTTGTTAAGGATTTGCCCCCTTGTTCTAAAAAATTTACTTCCTGTTTTATTATGAAGGGCCTTTTCTTTTGTACTTTTCGATCAGTTTGTCACTTTCGTGTCAATTGTTCACACCTAAATCCTGAATTGCTACTGATTACTCCTTGTTGATGTTTAAGTACTTTGGTTTCTCAATTAGTTGTCAGGTCACTGGGTTCTTGTCTGGTGTCCTTTCCAGAGTTCCACTTTTGAACAATGCAAAGGAGATAGAAATATTTTATTTATTTCAATATTTGAAAGCAGTCCACTATGGTCTTGACCCTGCTTTGGCCAGTTGTTAGCTCTTCAATTAAACTCTAATTCTCCATTCAAAGACCTATCTATAACAGGTATGATATTAATTATTCATACATATTCCACAGAACCTCACTTCAAAAGATCTGGAGAATTGTTTCAAGATCTTAGGAGGTAAAAGGTTCTTTCTAATAATGAGTAAAATAAATGCCTGAGAAAGATCATCAAAGGCTAAAATCACATGTTTAAACTATAAATAATGCAAAGCTTGTTAAAAAAAAACTCAGAGCTGGAAATTTTCAGTTAGTGTCTACTTATATTCTAGCTGATGCCAGCATAAGGCATGATAAGTTTAAACTATGACTCCTTAGATTGACTCATAAAGCAGCTAAAAGCCATTCCACATGGATAAAAGTATCAAAAAAACATTTAATTAAATTTTATCCAGAACTGTGTTCCTCAGCGTTCCAATTATCTGTTGATTCACCTGGTGTGATATTCATCAACATCCCACTTTCACAAACCCAAACCCGCATGTTTAGTCACACACTATGAACCACGTGCACTTTCATACACATACTTCTTCACCACAGGCCAGTATCTGTGGCATGAGGGGCTTCTTGTTGCTAGACAGCTGCATGCCTCAGCCTCCTCACAGCAGTCGTATGAACTCCGAGAAGCTTGACAAAGAGGCTTAAAGTTTTCCTTAAGTCTTTGGCCTCTGCTTGTCTGCATACTCCGTGCCTACGTCTGGAAAAAGGCCTGAATTCAAGTTTAGCAGCTATGGTTACACCCCGGCAGGCCTTTTTGCCACCACTCTAACTTGCGTTCCCATTTTTTTTTCCTTGAGCTGCTTCGGTCTTATAGCCCAGCAACAGGTTCCTCTGGTGCTCTCCTCTTATTTCATAACACAATGAAAGAACTGACAGACATATTGCTGCTGCTAAAGATAAACATGAAAAGCACATCTTTCCTTCCCTTTTTTGTCTCTAGGCTGTATTCAGACAGTGATACAGTCATGCACTTTGACAGACTGAAATTTTCTTTGTGTTTTTAACCATATTGTTTCCATTCTCATAGTTTTTCAGGTGTAAGCGAAGTGTCATAATTTGTGACATGATTTTTCTCGGTCTGCTAATACTTGTCACACAGCCTCTGTGAAGAAGAGTCTATTAGGGGTCTGAAGAATGAATCATCACTCATACAAACAGGTTTGTGGAGAGATAGGACAGCATGAATGTGCCTCAAGTGCAGACCAGAATGGACAATGCAGGTGCAATAAAAAAAATAAAAAATAAACTACAGACATTTCAATAGGCAAAAATATGTGTATATGTGTATGAGCATGTGTTATAGACTAAATACGTTCCTGTGTGCGTGTCAGTTTGGAGCGTGCGCATGTACTGGAGTTTGCATTCAGTGTCGACAGCTGGAAGCACTCAAGCTGCCGCTGCTGCAGAGAAAAGCAAGGAGTGAATGAAAGAGAGGAGACGTCTGCACAAGAAAGAGAGGCAAAAAGAAAAAAAAAAGAGGTACCAGCACAGACTCCCTCCGTCTTACAGGGGCTGAGCTCTTGCAGAGTGAAAGCCCCTATAGAAAGAAAGCAGGGTCATCTCAGGCGCAGCAGCCTTGCACACACAAACACATCCTCGCTCACATACACGCTGGAGCAGAACAACAGCAGGGCCAGCGTGAGTGCAGCGAGTGCACAGCGGTCCTCTACAGGAAGTGGGACTTGTTTAGACTTAAAGCTTTGTGCAAAGAATAATAAGGACGAGGACATTGTTGGAGCAGACATGCAACGCTCCCCGTCAGCCTTTTATGTCTGCATGGATCTGCCTCTTCACTCGGACAGATACTCTCATTGTGTGATATTGCAGATGAAAGAGGATTAGGCATACCTATGCTAAGGTCAGCGCTGAAGCTCCCACCTGGCAATGCCAAAACAGTTAGATGAAAGATCTTGTGGGTTTTTGAAACTCACTGCAGGTATTTGGCCATGCTCCTTTGGTTATTGAAGTCCACATCCTTTCGTCTCTCTTCCTTTCAAGCATTGCTGTCTATCCCTCTTTTTCCACTTCTTTTTTTATGGTAGGCAATGAAGGGGAAAGGAGTTCCTCAGCTCCAGAATTCCAAGGCTGTGATTTCCACTGTGAAGTGTTAAAAGTTACAGTGCACAGCTGAACTTGTATATTCAAGCATTTTGGCAGAGTTACAGACCCTTGCCACGGCACATGTTTCAACGTTTCAAACTTTACAGCAGAAAGAACAGGTGCTTCAACGTTTATCTTTATCTTGAAAACATGTTTGCTTACGTGCTGACCTCCTCTCCTTTCTGTCACGTCTAAACGGGTCACTCAGGATCAGAGCGTTCATTTTTCATTCTTTTTTACACAGACCTGCGCTTGTAATCGACACCTCCCGTTTAGTGGGGAGGGTGAATACAGTCCTGCACTTTGTGCCTCTCTGAGACAGAAACATCAGTGATTTCAGTGGGTCATTCCGGAAGATTCTGTTACCTTTCAAAAAGCAGAGCGGGCCCCCAGGCTAAGGCCAGGCAAAGGCCAGATTTGTAGGGAAGAAAAAAACAAAAGATGAAGACAGAAACCAAAAACAAGCCAGGAAGAGTTTAGTTTCTTTAAATGAGCAAAACAAAAAAAGCAGCTTTAAAGTGTAAAGATTTAAATGATGGCAGGGCGAGTGGATGGATCACCAGCCAGAGTACGAGGGTGTGAGAGTACTCGGCTCAGTGGAAATCCTCGAGTTCATACCGTGTTCCAATCAAAGTCCATTGACCTGCCAGCCCTGTGACAAATTATCCCAGCGGCTCTACATATGACTCAATCAGCATGGCAGATAGCTTTCTGATGAGCAATAGGTCTCCTAGTATATCAGCCAAATCACCCCCTGATGACTGCATCAAGACGCAGCCTACACTTCTCTGAGTGGAGGGCGAGGTGAGATCTTGAAATCAGCTCTTACAATGATACCTGTTGTCTAAAGAGTACCTTTAAGGCCAGCCTTGCACTTCATTCTTCTGTCACTAATCCATTATTCCTGTCAAGACTGGAGGACATCAGTTCAGTTCATAAACTTGATATCTTGTGATGTAAATTACCACAGAAGGATAGTAGTGATGCATCTGAATTTGTTATTTAAAGGGGACATATCATGTAAAATTCACTTTATCCAGTAAATGCATTTTGTTGCATACTTAACGTCTCTAGGAGTGCATTTAGTCCCCGATCTTTATATTCTGTTAAGCTCATAATTTTCAACTTGTGCAGTTTTCTCTATTTTCTATGATGTTTTCTTGATGAAGATGATCTGAGACACACCTCAGAAAAGGGGTGAAAGAGGGGCTTGTGGAGTTACAATAAGGAGGAATTCAGACCAAAGCATTCAAGTTTCACTTTATATAGACCCCAACTGAATGATTTCAATGTGAAAAATAAGGATTGAAATGAATGATATGTCTTCCTTTGGGTAATATTTCCAACAGAAACAGCCTTTTTACAGTTCTGTAAAGTTAAGTTTTAACATCAGTTACTTGTTTATATTGAGTGAATATTGGATGCCAGCACATCAAGCGGAGCCCCATCTGTTGCTGCAGGGTAGGTGCACACCAATCACACGAGAGAAAAGCTGAAGGACACCTGATATGCCGCTGAAGGCAAGTGGATGGATTTACTCTCTAGAAGTCAACGGACCTCGCAGAGCTCTGAGCCGTGAGTAGCGAACATCAGAAGGCCCACCTCTGTTCTTGTAATTGAATGTGCACTCACTAGCAAAGCTGCAAGGATGTGTGTGTGTGCGCGCGCGTGTAAATATATCTTTGCTTGAGAAATTCTCCCAGGAGGGCGTCTACAGGGTGTTTCATTTTAAGTTGCTAACTGTCACATGGGCAAACGAATCAGAGAGACAGATGAAAGGTGGGGGGGCCACAGGAGGGGTCAGTTACTCAGCGATGGCTTCCTGTGATGGCTGGCTGACCTCTCACCTCGCCTAGAGGATCCAGGGTAAGGGATAAGCCATCTGGGATGATGAAATGGAGAACACGAACAACCGAGACTCTAAACAAACTTGCAAAAGTGCTTCATGTTTCAAATCGACCAACTTATTTCAACCAAATGTTTTTTTAAATAGATCTCACGCATGTGAAAAGCAGACCTTCAAATCATGAGCACAAGCTACACTTTTTCATGCTTCCAGTCACTTTTTTTTGTGTGTGTAATGATTTTTCCATATGCCTTCAAAGCTGGAGATCCAGCCCTCCATTTATGCATTTATAATTAGACGTATTGCCCAAACCAGATTCCTGTGTTCAATGGAGCCTTTCATGATGCACTAATCAGATCAGACGCCACCAGACAACAGCTATATTTACTTGTATCATGTCGGAGCAAGCCCCACTAGAAAAAAACAAAAAAAAACAAACTGATATTTTGGATCAGGTGTCTGTGTGCAGCATGCAAACAACAAGAGCTGGCGCGGAGTCAGAGAGTTCAGCGTCGTGATCACTTTACTGTAACATCTCCACCCTGCTGGTCAAATGAACCATCTTATTTATACAACCACAGCTTTGCAGAGAGGAGCCGTAAAAAGTTAAAAGAAATCTGCCCCCCACTGAACCGAAAGCAGCTTTTCACTGCCTTCTTCGCTGCATGGAAGCAGTGTGAACTTAATGCTCAGTGGAAAGGACATTAGACTGTTTACAGTTAATTGTTTCTGAGGGAGTGCCAGTCCAAGCGTGACCTGCTGTTAACTACTATATAAAACATCCACATGTTCACGGCATCTGGACGCTTCTAAAGTAAACAACGCAGTGACATATAGTTCCAGCGTTCCACTTTTTTCCCCCTTTGGCTCAGGCAGAAGTCACGTCTGCCTCGACAGCAGCTGCTTGGCCTTTTTAACTCCCTTAGTCATGTCAGCACATGTCCACTGTCAGGGAGCAGCGCCAAAAACGGCCACTGTGTTCAATTATACTGCAGTAATTGTGTATAATACACATTAATCAAATATGATAATCAGTTTTAAACAGCATATGGTCAGCAGGGCGGCACTGTAAAGCAGACATTATTGCCAAAATACCTCGGTTAGCAAGTAAATATTTTAAGCCAAAGAATACATTAAATTAAAACATCATAATCAGTTTTACGATTACCATAAATGTGATTTCAACACCAGCTGAGGCTTACAGAACAGCGACGAGTTGCGTGATTTCGATGAATCGCAGAGGTGGAATTAAACTCTGATGTCATTAAAGTCTAGCAGAGTATCACATTATTTACATGCTGTAACCTTCCCCCTCCTCCCTCTGGCCAGGACGTGTCACTCAGGTCTCCATCTGCTGGAGCTGCCACACAGAGCAGCACTTTGTGCATCTGTGTGAGTGCGCGGACACCGGGGTAAAGCAGTGGACCTCTAATGTGTGACCTAAAAGATGGCCTTAAGCTGTCAGCTCTTTCCTGTGGGAGGAAGAAGACAGCCAAACAACTGATTAGGTGTTCCAGTCACAAACGCAGCGCTGGCAAGAGAAGACGGTCTAAATGTGTGGTAGCGGCAACATGTACGCATTTTTCACCAGTCCTCGCTTTTTAACCATATATAAAAGCAAACGGAGGTTTGTTAGCAACGTTTTCAGATGCGGTGATTCGAGTAAAGAGGTTTGAGCAGTTTCCACAACATTTCCATTTTACTAGTTTTGAATTTCAAAGGATGGAAACAACTTAAGCACAGAAGCATTTATGAATTGATTAAGACCTCATCTGTTGAAGCTTTGATGTTCCCCCCTTCCATATTCTTCTCCCACACATTTAAATGGGTCTACAATTGGGCTCCTTTATTGGTAACACCTGTCCAGAGCTGTATTATATTTTTTTACCTTCTCATGCTTGTCTTTGAGCTTCTTCTGTTCCAAAATAATCAAACAGAAAAGGCGCACATTTCCTGTCATTCACTCATAAGGACTATAAGGTAAACTTTCACGCACATCTTTAAAACAATTTTTTGCTGTCCTCCCTATTTAGTGTGTGTCTCCTACACTCCTGTGAAGTCTGTGTACTCACTTTCACGAAGAAAGGTACCAAAAAAAAAAAAAGTTTGCTTGAGCTTTTGAGTTTTCCCTTGATCTGAACACAAAGCTCTGAAGTTCATGTTAGTTCACGTTTGACTTCCAGCACGGCTCAAAGAGCTAATTGTGCTCGGCAACATCACAGTATGACACAGTGACTGACTAATGCATTAGCTATCGTTGTGTTTGATAGAAGCAGAAGCGCGCGCGGTATCCTCGGCGCCGCTCACAACAGACCTCACCCCGGCTGGTGATGTAGGTGTTTGAGCCTTGTTGGACACCGGAGGTGCTCGGTTGACTCGATGGCGGTCTGTGCCGTGGCTTGTTGCTCTGATCCCTGCTGTCAGGGTCCTGTGAGCTCACACTGACACAGCTGGCTTGGGTGGAGTCACCGAGGGTATACACCGGGAGTTGAAGGACATGGATCTGTGCCAACACATTTCATACACAAAGCATATCTTACAAGTACAGCTGAGAATTGGAGATAGTGGATTGCTGCCCACCCCAAACATCTGGCCGCTAGGGTCCTGGGGCGTTGTGGTTTAGCTTCCTTATTACCAGCATGACAGTCCTGCCCTCAATCCACCTCTCGCACACATACAGCCACCTTCTCTTCTGCTCTTTTTACTTTTTAATGACAGAAGTGTGTCAATCTGAAACAGGTCTTTCTTTAATGTCAGTATAATTTAGAGATTACTGGTCTTTAACAGCAGCAAAAAAGAGCATTTCCCTCTCCAATTTGGTTCTTATTCAGATGATGCTATAGCCAGCAAAAGTTAGGCTGTAGTGTGTGTGCATGTGTCTGTGTGTGTTAGTGGGTGGCTGAGTGTCTCAAGCCTTCCAGTTGATATAATTAGAAACTTCCGTGCAGCTTCAGGAAAAATAGTCAGCTTCCCCTTGCTTGTTTTCTCTGCACCATTTATCTTTCTTCTGTGGCGACACGATCGAGGATTAACCGCCAAGTCCATCTTTGTGTCTCAACTCGCTCCCGTTTGTTTCCGCCAGTGTAAATCTCACATCCTGCTTCCCCCGTCAGCCAAACAAAACAGAGGGACTTGGTGGAACACGTGGAGGGGAATCCCACAGATCAGCTTGTGTAACGACGCGCAGGGGCCTTGATCATTTCTTGAACAAAGGTTAGCTGGTAAAATGTTGAAATGTTTGGATGACTTATTTAAGAAGCACAAAAAAAAAAAAGATTAACCAAGTTTCTCTGTTTAGTTTTGTTGAAATCCCCAGTTTTTAACAAACAAGGTTCAACACAAAACTCAGTAAAGTGGGAAATATATATATATACATATTTGTTTCACTCAGAAAGTAAAATCTCACTTTCTCTGTATTAAATATATTTTTGGACAGATTCTCACTGACCTGTTGTTAAAATAAAAGTGACAAGCCCGAAGCCTCAAGTTGAGTTGTTGCAGAAATGGAGGCAGCTGCAGATTTTACATATTTAGAGCATTAACCGTATCCAGGCCACAAAAAATAAACTGCGGCTTGTGTTTGTGTATTCTCAACTCTCTGTTGAGCAGAAGCTCCATAAACTTGTGCCGCTGGCTCCATAGAATGGATGTAAAAACTATCAGGGAAGTCTGACGTGCGTGTTTGCTCATCAAAACCATCTGAACTAACAAGGTTTCTTTTCCTCTACTTTTTTTAATCGATCCATCAAATAAAAGTTGCATGGACTAATGAGAAGGTTATCTGAAGGTCTGAGTGAGTGCACCAGAAAAGAGCCTTAAAATACTTTATGACTTCACTGACCTAAACTGGAATCTCTCCATTTTATATGTGTCCTTCTTTTACAATAAGGCAAGATGTGAAAAAGCTATAGAAGCAAGTTATCATCTGCCAATGCCTGTGGTGTACTGTATATGTTATAATGGTAAAATAAAAATCACTTATTTTTACTTCACCCCCTGTCTGTGCTTGATAATAATGCCTTTACATCCATACTGAGAAAATCATTTTTCAACATGCTTCAATGCTACCTTTAGAAGCTAACAATACAAAGAAACAGCATAGAGCCTTTTATCATCACTAGTTCTTTGAAAGTCTTTGAAAAATGTTACGATTCATCATGTTTACAATGAACTATTGGAGAAGCAGTAACTACCGCCTATGGAATAGAGGAAAAATCTGAAGTGAAGCATATTTTTCATGTGATAAAGCTTGTTTAAAACCAAATTCACACAGATCCCTCTTTTTTGCCTTCAGAAATATGTCTCTGTGTGAGAATAGTGCTAGAAATCTTTTGGCTGGGGTGGAATTTGTGGCCTGTGATATTTCAGTGTGACAGGCTTACCCACAGTGGATTGGATCACGTGGATCAAGGTTTTAAAATCTCAACCACTTGTATTGTGTTGACATGTGCATTGGATGAAAATTATACTGTGGAAGGGGGCAGGGGACTGAATGAAAATAATTAACAAAGATTGTTCCCTATTGGGTGTTTTCTTGTTTTTTAGTTGAAGAGTTTCTGTTTTGTCTGTTTTCTAGTAGGGGTGTGACGATACCTCGATCTATATCGATATATCGATTTGAATGGTTCATGATTTAGCTATATTGTGGCAAAATGAAAATATTGATCTATATCATCTTCATATTCTTGATGTGAATTGATATCATATGTCCATCTAACACAGTCATTGTGTTAGATGGGCATATGATATCGCATTATATCGATCGCAGACATGTGAATTGAATTGAATCGAAATAGTATCATGACAGACTTTATGATATCGAGAAATATCAAATCGTCATCTAAACATTTCAATGTAATATCGCATTGTGATAAAGCTGGTGATTTACACCCCTATTCTCTAGCTATGGAACAGTTAAAATATAAACAGCGTATTACCAGCAGTTTTTTTTTGGAGTAGCTAATGTTGCAAAAAAAAAAGCATATATCTGTTAGCATGCCACTCTCAGATAACACAAATAGATGCCAAAACCGAAAAAAATACTTTCATTTGTGTCTGTTATTCAACACGTTAACATTTTCCCATGCCATTCTATTGCAACTTATTTGTTTTAAATGACAAGCTACAGGGAAATCTGGAAACAGCGTTGAAGGGTGAAAAAAAGTCTGTGATGCTTCTTTAAATGTGTCTGAAGAGAGGAGTAGTTTGCAAGCAGTCTATATCATCAATGCAATCTCTTAGATGTGGATAAACTAGGCCACTCCCTCGAACATGAAAGCGTTTGTACCTTTGGAGATGACAGTCATTAGAAGAAAGCTGTTAGCAGATCACAAAAAAGAAAATTCTCCTGTGCCCCTTTTTTCCTCCTACGGGCTGCAATAAATAATGGCAGGTCACTAAAGATAGACTCTGTGACTCATCCACCTTCTCCTGACCTGTTTCCGCTTCTACAGCTGTCAGGAAGATCTAAGCACACACACATTTCTCCAAATTCAAAAAAAAAGAAAGAAAAAAAAGAAAGAAGTGAATGTTTGCAGTGTTAAATATTAGCTGATCTCTTAAGGGTTGAAAGAGGGCAACAGTCATGAGACCAGTTGATATAAAGTATCCTCAATCGTTAGCTTTGATTCACACTTTATTACAGCTAATTAAGCATTTTAATCAAGGACATCGCTGCACTGAGCTCAGCAAGAGGCAGCTATTGTTAAATGTAGCAGTGTGAATATTCCGCCAGAGCTGTCACCGCCATCAACGATCCCATCAAGTCTGCTTAATGCCACAGTTGTGACAGAAGACCAGTAAAAACATCAAACCAAAGCCCTCCATGGTTTAGAATTAATCACTTGTCAACTTCTATTGACACGTCCACTTTTTGATTAAATAATTACCTAAGTGCCATAAGCCTCGGTGATTGAGTCATAATCCTGAATAAGCTGAACCTGCGACGGTCACCTTCTTTCCCACGATTAGCTCATCATTTGCTGGGCTGCGAGAACAGCAGCCCACCCCTTTGGATCTGGTTCTAGCATGAACGCGTTTTTGAGTTTGCTGCTTACCTGAAAACAGACAGTCGTTTGTTATTTTTACAGCAATTTGATCAACACATTCACGCCTGCTCATCCTGACAAGTGCAGTTTTTCCTTTTGATACGACCACACACACACTTCCCCTCACATACAGGTATGTGCATGTCCTACCCTTCAACCCCACACACACACACACCTGATAACAAAACAGCCTGGCATCTGTCACAGCGGGAGGCGGGGCAACACACACATACACACAAACTCTCCGCAACACAAACACACCTCTGTTGTCTGGATCGAGCATACCCTTTTGACCCTTTGACAGGTACATGGAGGATCTCAAAGAGAGGGGAGAAAACCTCAGAGCAGGTCTACAAGTCAGAGATGCGCCCTCTCTGTGGGTAGCTGTCGAGCTCCTCCAGGCTCCAAGGGGGGAGGGGGGGGGGGGGGCAGCGCTGCCCCTCCCAAGAAGCCATAACTCTCCTCTCAGGAAGTGAGGTGTGTCCAGAGCGTTATCTACATCTCTCCGGGTGAGAAGCAGGGGGGACAAGAGGTCAGACAAGATTGGGACCACTTATATCATGTTTTATGCATGACATGCGGCATGTGCTTGAATATTTACATGTGTCTGAAGGTGATGCAAATAGAGTGAAAAAAAAAAACAATAGACAAAAGTTCTGAGAACTCTGCTTCTTTGTCAACAGAGAGTCTCAGTAAACAGCTGAGCATGATGCAATTCTTCAGCTAAACCAGCAACATGAATGACTTTTCAATCTATTGATCAGAGTTAAACCTGCATGAACACTGAGTTTTATCAGAGGTGTGTAGCACCAAAGTACATTTACTTTGTTACAGAAGTACTTTTTGTGGGGATCCATAATTTACCAAGTATTTTTTTTAATTGTAACTTTTACTTTTATTTTATTACATTCAGAACATAAAAATGATACTTTTTTTTTTCTTTTAAAAATCTTGTTACATGCTGACTGAAACTCATCATGAGAAGAGTTGTCTGTGCACTCTAAAAAATAAAGCGTTGAATTTACTTAACCAGGTTATGTCAGCTGGTTCCACTGAACCGAGCTGAGCAAATGGAGCATACATTTAAAATCAAATATGTAAATTTACTCAATTTACTCAACTTTGCTTAGTGGAAGCAGTTGACATAACTCGGTTAAATAAATTCAACACGTCATTTCTTAGAGTGTGTGTAAAAGTACTTTTATTTTCATGATCAGTTTTATGTCTTTTACTTAAGTACTTTTTTTAAATCAATAAAATTCATTTTTACAAGTCTTTTTCTTTTCAGGTATTTTTACTTTATACACCACTGTTTTTTTTTATCATCTACTCACCTAATTATGACTTGATTTAAAGTCAAATGTTATCAAACATTTTTGTTTTTGCAATGAAATATTTAAGTTTGTTCCACATTTTTAACCACAACCATGACCTTCATATGTGAAAACCGATTTCAACGCTTTTCTTCTTTCCTATTGCTGCTTTGTCAAATTCCCTCTGGTCCAAAGTGTGTTAAAAGACCCCTGAACCAACACGTTGGAAGAATATAAATGGTCGGCCTACACAAAGTGAAGTTAAAAGCTTTCGTGATGATCCTTGTGAACTCTTAGAAACACTCCCAGGCATATAATTAAAAGGTAGTGTCTAATTTCTGAGAGGAGTAAATTAGCACCTCAGCGTCATTGTTAAATCGTGGCTGGTGGCGTGTTGCCCGCGGAGACAGATTGAATGGATCACCGAGGGTTGGACAGTCGCTGGATAATTTTGACAATGGGGTTCTGGTGGTCTCATCCATCACTCAAAAGCTTACATGAAAGTTTTGACAGGTAGAGGTCACGGCAATGTGGCAGGAGCCAACCGAGATGGATGCCTTTAATTTGGATAATGAAGAGTTAACCATCTTGGGAGAGGAAGAGGAGCGTAAAATGGGAGAGCCATTTGCCATTAAAAGAAAGTCTTATTTAATTCCTCCGGCCCTAATGAAAGACATCGAAACACAATCCTTGATTGACAACAAGGCCCCAGCTGTAATTCCCTGCAGACAGTTCACTTAAGTTCCCTCCCTTGTTAATCCCAAATATAATGAATTGCAAAACTAAGGTTAAATGTGGCAGCGTGAATACATTATCACTAATACATTAGCACATAAGATGATTTACAGTGAGGTCTCTCTCTTATTTTCATTACCGGTGAATGGCTTTGATTTAGTTTAGCCTGCTCTCACTCACCATCAATCTCACAGTCTTGGTCATGGTCCTCTTTAGTACCTGACCTCTCCGCTCAAAACTGGAGCAAACAGTTAAAACGTGTAAAAACGTGGTGGGAAGGAAATATTATTCTGCTTTTCACTGAGAGTACAGTACCCGCTTTTATCAGCGCCGTGGAAATTATATTCATCCTGAGCTGTCATTCAAACTCATCCTTGACCCTGGTCTCATTGTTGCGGGCTTAATGGTGCTGCTTTTGCTGAGATAATACTTAATGCTCCGCTGTCTTGGCCTGCAAAGACAATCTTACAATAAAACACCGGGGACACTATCTGCATACTGAGCTGATATTTATATGGACACTGAAAATGCATGTACATGTTCCGCTATCATTCATTACCCAAAAGAAAAAGCGTGTGACATGCGTGTATCTTTTTATTATAATTTGCAAGCCTCAGGATATATAGAATATGGCGATGCAATTTGTGTCTAGAACTTTTTTATGTATTCTTGTTTTGCTTGAAGGAATATCATACATAAATCAGCATGTTCTGTTTATGTACCCTCAAACAGCACGTAGGCCCAATTTACCTCACTGCAAACACTGTATTTGCACTGACTTCTGGTACTTTTTGAAAAGCTTGTGCATTTAAACATATTTATGCAAGTGTTTTGGATGCGATAAGCAGGTGTGACGGCTCACATCTGTACAACTCCTTTTTTTTTTTGCAAATTTTAACTGTGCACTAAGTAGAGGCAGCAGGCAGGTTGAGTGACAGGGAGGTTATGTTCTCCTAATGATAGCTTTTTAAAGCTGTAGCTGCTGCTAATTGGGGTGATATGTACAGTCCTGTGTCCCCTCAAGACATGTCTAGCTACTAGGGATTAGCTGTGATTAAGATACTGCTCTTCCGAGTGCTTGAAGACCTCTTGCTGCATTCATCCACATAGTTTGAATTACTCTGGAGATGGACAGATAATCATCACAGCAGTAGCGATGTACCTGGGCAGTTGAAGGATTTTTATTGCCATCTTCAGGAATGGGTTTTGAAAGTTACATTTAACAAGACATATTTTAGGAGCTACAGGATGCAGACAGAAAATTAACATATTATTTAAACCAGACATGGGCAACTGATGGCCTGGGAGCCACATCCAGAATGCAGGTGACTTTTCAATTTTTCTAATAATTTTTTGGGGGAGGGTAGACTATTTTTTACAGAATTTCAAGGCAAACCAATGTTTTTAGTCCGCTTAGATATACTGTCTGCCATGAAGTTTATTAATATAAGTTTCGTTACAACATGTTGCACAAAGCTAAATATGAGAAGTTAATTCAAGTCACAAGTACATAAACAACAGTGACTTTATACCAGAACCACAACCACGCAGGTTTCTGCACTCATGGCGTCTCATGCTGCTAAACTTCAGCTCGCTAAAATAGGTGTGGTATTTTGTGTTCGCTTCAAATATTTTGTATCCATATTTATTAAACCAGAGTACAAGTGTTACACATGCATTTGAACATGAGATGTGTTGAGTTACTGCACTGTTGGTTTAATGTCCCGATACCGACACCAGCATCTTTACAAGCACTCGTTCAAAATGCCTCAATACCCGGAACTGATACCTTTTTTTGTGTGTGTGGACATTCACATTATGTTTTAAATGCGGCCTCCGTCACTGTGAATCTGTTATGCTGTTGATGTGCTCCGCATGCACAGAAAATGGTGTGATGTCACATTGATCTCGCTGTTTCCAGAATTAGCAAAACATGGATGTTACTTGTTAGCATGTCAATTTTAAAGTTTTTGTGCAATCAGAGCCGATTAAATAAGCATCAGGCTTGTTTAGTTCAGGGTTTTCATTTGAACCTCTGACCAGATGCTCCGGTGCAGCGTAAACATCTTTGGAATGAAGCAACATGCTAAAAGTAAAGAATCATAGAGTCACTTCAGTATTGATACGGTTCACAACCAACGTTGGCCATTACTAACATTTGTTTCTGCAAATTCTCCGTCAGGACATAGAAAATTTAAAGGAAAAAAGAGGAAGTGATTAGACTTTTGTTTTGTAGCTGAAGACATGTGGAGCTACAAGATTTAAACAGCATTACTGGAGGTTACTATCATTATTATTGCTTGGATTCATATACCACCACCTCAATGATGTAAAAGTTGGATGAATCCAGACATGAAAGTACAGACTGCAGTTGCTTCGAAAAAATATCAAATATGTATCAGATTTAGTACCAGATCTAAATAAAATGCATGTGTTTTTGTAATCATTGGGGAACGTGTAAGTTCTAACTCAACAAGTAGTATTGGTACTCAATATCCGTGAGTACCCAAACTGAAATACTCACTCAGTTTGAGAAAACCTGGTACTGAAACATCCTTACTTACAGCTGATTTAAGATCACTTAATACAATATTGTCAGGTGATTATATCAATAATGCATGCTTAAGGTTTCTTGTCATTTTCTTTTAAGTGTTACCTCTGTAAAGAAAATCAAAGGGGTTTTTGTCACAACCTCCAAAATAGGTAAAGAAAAACACCCTATGAAAGGAAAAAAGAAAATCAGTCACATCAATCAGGTTTTAACCTTGAAAACAAAAACAAGAAGAAATGGACCCACAGAGAGACAAACACCTGAAGCAAATCCAAGCATTCACTCTTGTTTGAGCAGTGACCAGATAAGATAGCTCAAAGTTATCAGCACGAGATGAATCCCTAGTAGTGCTTCCCCCCAGGAGGGGTTTCATCAATGTAGTGGGAGGGAGAAAATCAATCCTTCAAACCACATATGGTGACAAATAACCACCTAAAACTCAACTGAAATTAGTTGTACCCCCAACAGTTTTCCTCTGCCAGAAACCAGGAAGCCGGTAAAGAAAAAAAAATGATGAGAAGGCATTCTGGAATAAAAATGTACCATATTTATAACAATAAATATATGGACAAGAACAAAAATTAAGGATTTTTTTTTTAAGTTTGAAGCTAATGCAAGAGTTTTTTCACCCAATACACATAGGCATTTTACTATTTATTTTGTTTATTTTCATCTTATCATTGACAGTCACTGAAGAAAAAAGAATGTTTTTGCCTGTCTTTGTGTGCGTGTGTGTGTGTGTGTGCATGTTTGTGTGTGTGTTCATAACTCATAAACTCTCAGAAAGTAATCACTGGATGTACATCTACAACTCATTAACCTCTGGAGTCAACCTAGATCAAGATGGAAACCACATCTAATCAATTTTAGCAAACATGAAAATTATAATAAATAACTAAGTTCCATTTTATAAATGCTGAGCATTTTTTTTGGTTACTTTCATTACATACTTGAAGTGCTAACAGATCACATGAGATCTCACAATATTGCACGGGATCAAACAAAACGTCATCCACAAAGCTTGATTAAAACTGCTACAACTCTATCATTTCTCATCATAAGCTGATCTTAGTTTAAATCATCAGCACAAAAAGCAATGCAATGGCCTTTAATAATAAATAGATTCTATAAAGACAGAAACAATAAAACAAATGTATTGTTTGCAGGTTCAAGCTCTTACATTTTATTAAGGTCATTTCAATATCAACTTTTATAAGATGACTGAATCACAAGTTAACATTTCCTGAAATATATTTATGCTCTAAGTTTATGTCTAGAAAGACCACAAAAAGAAAAAAAAAACTTTAATAGAGTCCTTTGACTTTCTTTGTACTTTGCATTACATATGCACATATAGACTGGTATTTGCTTCAGCTTTCCATCCATATCAGAGCCTCAGGATGCCCTCTCCATATACACACTCACTGTCCTTTCCTTTATGTTTCCTAAGAATTTCTAAGACAGGCTTCAGGATAGCTTTTCATAAATGTCCTCTTTTGCAAATCCTCCACATCCCTCTGTGGGCTTTGAGAGCTACCTTTATCTTAACAGTAAAGGTCACCAGAGGAGACTTAGGGATATGGAAAGGCTAAGCTGCATGCATGGGAGCCCCACTTCCACAAATCCATTTATCTATTTATCTAAAAATCAATACCAGAAGGTTTGGTAATGAATGTCTCAAATCAGAGTCCCACTCAGGTGGGGCAAAGCCCACTCACACACTGGTCTCTTGGTGAACATGTTAATGATCCGACTTTAAGAAGTTACGGTGAGTTCCTGTCAGATTGTCAGTCACAACCTTTCATCTCAGCAGCTCAATGATTAGACCCTGATTATGTAAAAAAATGTGTGTATGATTTTCTTTACTGATTATGTTAATCTGAAAAAGAAGCAGGCTTTATCCCTGTTCATGCAATATTAATACAGATCTGATCTCATCAACAGTAAATCTCAAATTAATATTATTCTTCCAGTCTCCTGGATTCTTTTTAAACAGGCTCCCAGTGTCGGTAGAAGAGCTCAGGATTGCAAGATGAGACCCGTAAAACAATTCTGCTAATGAACAGGAAGGCAAAGTTTGGAGAAACCATGTCGAGAAAGAATTTAGTCATAAAACTGTGAGCGGATTAGCGTTTCTCTTATTTCCAACATTTCCTCTTTGATACGTTGCTACGCTAATCTCATTATAAGCGTCTGTCAAGCATACGTGACAATTCATTTTAACAAGGTAGAATTTCCTGCCCTCTTGAAATTCACAGGCTCCTTCACAAATGGAAACATGTGAGAGGTTCCTTTGGATCAGGCTCCAGCTAACAAGGAAAAGAAGAAAAAAAAAAGGTCCAGAGCTTTTGATCATCTCCAGTCAAGACCAGCAGAAAAAGGTAAAATGGGAATGTTGGGCATGCAGTGGTTAGCAAGGTGGAGAGGCAGCTGTACATGAAAAAAAAATATATCAAATGTTCATAAAGTTTAAGTATTATTTGAAGTTATAAACTGTACGACTGGTGGTTGTTTTGATCAAATCTTGAAAATAAAGTTATCTGTTAGCACTCGGAGTACGTGTTAGGGATGATGCTCAGCTACTACCACACTAAACTTTAATGCACAATTGACCAAGTTATAGCTATTTTTTCGTTTCCTAAAAACAAGTTTGTAGAAATGTGGCAGGCATCTCAAAATTGACTCAAAGGTCTAATCGATTGCAGATGTGCGTCAGTGATTACATTCTGAAATAGTGTGAATGCTCATCAAGCATTTCAGCTACTTTTCAAAACCTTTTTCGGCTGCTTTTAGCTGTTATATGTATTCAGCAAAAAGTCTTTCAGCATCAAGCATTCACATGGTACTGTCCCAGGAAATGAAAATGATCTAGTTTTAAACTTGTGATATTTTGCTAACAGACAAACAAGGTTTGACTCCAATAGTTCATGGTAAAGTTTTATAGTAAGTAAAGAACTTCAGCCATTTTTCTGTGCTTAAAGTACAAAATGTGGATGACGTACTTAATTTCACTTCACACCAAGTTTAGCTTAATAACTATAAGATTTATTGTTTTATAATATATATTTTTTTTATTTGTGAGCATTAGTTAGTTTTGGCAACCATATTGAATCAGGTTTATTCTAAAACGTAACGCTGCAGATGCATATCCAATGATTATTTTCTGAGCATTTCAATAAAATCCATCCTGTAGTTCTGGAGATTTTTTCTGCTAACAGAAAGAAAAAAAACAACAAAATCATTATAGTTATCAAGAGGTGCTGCAGGTTTAAGTTGTTGATGTTGAGGCAGAAAGCTGCAGATCCAAATCTCCTTCAGGAGCTGTTTTTTTATCTCCAATATTATCATTGTCACTGTTCCAGTATAATTATGATAGTGCTTTCATATCGGGATCAAATAATGTTGCAGTTTTAGCACGAGAGTGTTGGGAGAATACAAACAGTCATCATAAACAGACAAACCTCTAGAAGAAGCATAATTAGTGTCTTCCTAATTGCAGAGAATCATTAAAGCGCACTTAGTGTGGTGCTAAACTAAACTGTTTGCCAGGATAATGATTTTTATGTTCTGTTTTCTTAGAATGCCCTGTTTTTTTATGAAAAAAATAACCTGAATCATTGTGTTTGCTTTATATCATAAGATGACTGGCTAAATCAGGGATGAGTAACTTAAATGATGGAAGGGGGCACATTTTTTTCTTGACACTAGGGCCACATAGTGCTGAACACTTAACCAAATGTAATAAAATTGTCATTTTAAAAAGTTTGCATATTATGTATATATAATTATTAATAATCTAAAGCCAAACAGATGTTTTCAATCTAAAATGATGATAATGATAACCTTTTTATTCTAAATACCTAAATAATATCCATCAATATAACCTGTTTTTAGTCTGTTTTTATTCATTGACTATATTTAGACATGCATGTCCTCCTGCATCCTTCACATGGTGTAACAGCACCCCTTGCATCCATACTTCCCAGAGCCTTGCCTTAAAGTCTTAGGTAATTTAACTACAGTAATAGCAATAGTTTAGATCTTCTGAAATAAAGGTTATGGAAAAGTTATAATCAGAAAATATCAGCTGTATATAGATCTTTGAAGAACCCAAGTTATTGAGTAAATATGAGCAAATTGTTTTTTATGTTTTTAATGGTAACTATTCCTTTAAATATTTATTTTTGTTATTGATTTTATTAAGGAATTATTTAGGTACTAACCCTAAATCATAAAATATATGTAGATGAGAGGAAGATATCAAGATTAAAACAATATAATGAAGAACTCCTGACTTTAAATCTGGGTTATCTCCCCACTAATTAAAGCTTTAACCTGATCCTGCCTAAGATTTGTCCACAGGGCATGAATTCTCAATTTGTCATGCTGCTTTGAACTGTCACTATTCAACTGGCAGCAGAAACATCATAAACCAGTACAACCTCAGAGCACAGGATGTGGCTGATTGTGACTAAGCACGGTGGAGGCCCCACATGAGCGTGTGCACATTCTGGCTTGTAGTCAACACTATCTTATCTTGTGAAGAGGCAAGTCTGGGCTGGTCAGTGGGGAAGGAGAGCCACATGGCTTCAGAGGGAAAAGCGCTCCACTTCTAAGAAAACCAAGTCCTTGAGTGAAACTTTATCAACGCAGCTATTTCTTTAAAGCTTCTTGTTTGACCGCAGCGGGTAAACTGATTAATTATGGGAGCCGTCTAGCACCAAACAGCCAGCAACTGTAAACAAGGTTCCCATTTGTTATTTTTAGTGTTGTGTGGTTTTCATCTGGCTTGTTTTAACAAGGTAAAAATAATTTCATCTTGACTTGTCATGCATTATGTTACACAAGTGTACAATTTTTTTTCCCTCCTTGCTTTTTCTGTTATGCGAGAGAGTCAGACTTGACCTGCAGCCATGCAATCCATCAGCATTAGTCGTACACAGTTCTCAGACTAAACACACTCTCATTACAGTGGCTGTGAGTGCCCAGAGGGCTCTTCTTCTACACAAGTTTATTAAAACAAGACACAATAAACAATATAAAACTAGGTACTCTGGGCTCTTACAGTAAACACCACCTCCCTGCTTCTGGTATATAATTAAAGGATTTAAATGGCCAGAGCTCATTGGGAGTGACATGGCAATATGATTACTGTGGAACACATTGTACAGAGTTGCTCTGAGATGATGTCATCTCCTTAAGGTGTGGATCGATGTTGCTTTGCGAGACATGTTTATACTGTGAGGGGAGGAAAAGACAGGAAAGAAACAGAACGTCTTTAATGTGGTCTTACGGGATTCAAATAGTTGTTACCTGTAAAAATGTGGCTAAATTGTGGTTAGAACTAAATTGAAAATCTCACGTTTCTAAGTGGGGGAATGCTGTGAACCACATGGTATTCAGTGACAAATGACTACTTTATCCAGTGTTCACGTTATTATTTATACCTATGCTTGTTTCTGTACAGGGTCGTGGGAGGCTGGTACTATGTGCAGCAGATGAGGAGCAAAAAGCAGGGTACACTCAGCACAAGTCAGCAGGTCCATCATAGGACCACAAAGATAAATTAAAGCTGCAAGCAGCGTTGGGCGGCCCTCGCCCAACGAGCGTCGCTTTGGCCATGTGACAACTAGGGGACAGTTGGCATTAACCCTATTAGGCATTACACCACTCCAAACCATCAGAAACGATCAAACACCCTGTAAAAAGGATCCAGGACCGGTAAAAACCACTCAACACCACCTAAACCCATCAAAACAAACAAAAAACATACAAGACAGGTCAAGCAGGGCTATAAAGCACCTAAAAGCACTTGTTACCACCAAAACCATGTGAATCGGGTCTAGGAGGGCT
>JAUBOC010000002.1:10245355-10257031 GCA_032275365.1 Anablepsoides cearensis
GAGAGAGAGAGAGAGAGAGAGAGAGAGAGAGAAGTAGGGGGGGAAAGAACAGGACGCCTTATCGCCCCTACCTCCAATAGGCACTGCTGGCTACCACCCCAGAGCCAGGGGGGAGGAGTGTGGAGCTGGAGACGCCAGCTAGAAGCTGCACTGCCTCTTGACACAGCAAACTCAGCAGGGTGCCTTCCTTCTATCCCTGCCAGTATTGGCACAATCAGTGGCTGCACAGGCAGACGTTCCCCTCTGAATGAGCGTTCCACGTGAGGACTCAAGTCAAACGACTTTAAAAATATAATTTTCTCTTTTTTTTTTACTTCAAATGTTTGGTCTATATGCACTGACACGTTTACTTCTTATAAATAAACCCACTTGAATGAAATAATTGCTTTGCTAGAGCTATTTTTTGTCAGTAACAGGAGGCTGCAGGTGTAAACAACACTCATAACGCAGAATGCTCTACTGACCTACTTCCCTCATTCAAATGTGAGACATGGGAGCAAACAAAACAAAAACACCACTAAATTAAAAATTATATATATATATATATATATATATTTATATATATGCATGCATGAAAATATTTTCCCCACACATGTGTAAAATGTTAAAATAAAATAAAAATTGTTTGTAAAAAAATAAAATAAATAAAATTATATGATTTAGTGGCATTCAGGCGCCTCCAACAGTGTCCAAGCGCCACCTTCAGTAGGTTATTCAACCTAAAGGGAAAAAAGGGAAGAAGGAAAAAAAAAAGCTTTTTTATCCAGATACACCTGAGAACTAATATCTGCCAATCTAAATATATATAAATGTACACATTTCATGGAAAAAAGGGGGAACAATTAAATAAAAGAACGTTTTGGTTTTTGCGCGCTTTAGTGCGCCTCTCAGGAGCGCCTCGCTCTCTGTGTGTTTAATATGCTTGTCTCGCCCGGCGTGTTGCCCCAGACACTATGTATCACAAATCCCCACCTCCACTCCAACCAGAGCGCTGAGGGGTGGGGGGTGGAATAAAAAGGGTTAACCGGAATCTTTGCATGGGATTCTGCGGGGCGGAGTGGAAGGACGTGATTGGGCAGCAATCTGTGACGCAGGGGACATGAAAAAGCTGATAACTAGTTAAGAAGGCAGTTTGTAACTCTGGAAAAAGAGTGCAGAGCTTGAGAGACACGTTAAGGAGAAGGACGCGAAGGAGAAAAAAGAGAGAAGAAAACAGAAAGGAGGAAAAGCTGTTAGAAAGTGCAGCCAAAGTAACTGGAGGACAATGGTGCAGCACACGGACACCAGCGAGACGGATGGGAGCATGTCCAGAGAGGCCACCGACTCGGAGGAGAGTGAATTTATGGCGTGCAGCCCCGTGGCCATCAACCCGGACTGGTGCAAGACGGCCACCGGCCACATCAAGAGACCCATGAACGCGTTTATGGTCTGGTCCAAGATCGAGAGGAGAAAGATCATGGAGCAGTCTCCGGACATGCACAACGCGGAGATTTCCAAGCGCCTGGGGAAGCGGTGGAAGATGCTGAAGGACAGCGAGAAGATCCCGTTCATCCGGGAGGCCGAGCGGCTGCGGCTAAAACACATGGCCGACTACCCCGACTACAAGTACAGACCCAAGAAAAAACCAAAGCTGGACCCGTCCAAGTCGTCCGCGCCGTCTCCGGAGAAGTGCGTCAAGCTGGCCAAGGCCCCCGGCAAGAAGTGCTCCAAGATCAAGACGAAGAGCGGCTCCAAGTCCTCGCACGGCTACGCGGAGGACTGCGTGTTTCCCGGCTTCAAAGTTGCCAAGACTGTGAAAAGTGAGCTGACGGACGAGGAGGACGACGACGACTACGAGGACGACTACCGGATGGGGATTAAAGGCGGGGAGGAGGAGCGCCTCAGGCCGTACGGCGTGGCCAAAGTTCCCGCGAGCCCAACTTTGAGCTCGTCGGCGGAGTCCGAGGGGGCGAGCATGTACGAGGAGGTGCGGAGCAACAACAGACTGTTTTACAACCTCAAACACATGTCGAAGCAGGGCGCGCTGCACGCGGCTTCCGTCTCACCAGCATCCTCCAGGTCGGTCTCCACGTCCTCCTCCTCTTCCTCCTCCTCCTCCAGCAGCAGCAGCTCCTCATCTGGGGAGGACGCGGACGATTTGCTGTTTGACTTTAGTTTGAATTTCGCTCCGAGCGCTCCGGGCACGGAGCTGGGCAACGCTAATTCAGGAAACCTCTCCCTGTCTCTTGTGGATAAGGACCTGGACTCTTTCAGCGAGGGCAGCCTGGGCTCCCACTTTGAATTCCCAGACTACTGCACGCCAGAACTCAGCGAGATGATTGCCGGGGACTGGCTGGAGGCGAACTTTTCCGACTTGGTCTTCACGTACTGAAATAAAAGTAAATAAATGAAAGTAAGAGAAGCCGTTTTTCCTCTTGTAATGACAGAGAAGGGAGTTGTGAAATTATACATGTCCCGGTCAAATTGCCCCCTGTAGTCCTGCCTCTTGTGGGTTTTCTGTCGGGTCCTGGATGATGATGATGATAAGGAGGAGGAGGACCATGAGTCGAGGTGAGATTTGAGGAGATGCTTATGAAGCTGGAAGCAGAAAAAAGTGAAGTCTGCAGACATTTTTTTTTTTAAATCTGACAGCATGACAGGGTTTTATGGATCCCCCCCTCATAGGTCTGCATTTACTGTTCCACTTTCAGACCACAAAGGGAAAAATAAGAACTTCTATGCATCTTATCCTCTTAAAAAACTCCAACAACAAAAATTAAACCTGCAGGGAGCTGAACTCGGACTGTGGACTGTCTCAAATAAAAAGAAAACAACAACAACAACAAAAAATCTGTGAACTGACAATTTTTCAGGATGCTACTTTACAACTGTTTATGTAATTTTTAAATGCCGCAAAAATGTTTCTTTTTTTTTTCTTATTCTTATTATTTTTATTTCTTTTGTAACTGATTCCGTTTACCTCCTGGTTTGGGAAAAAAAATAATGATAGCAGCCTAAACCTCTGCAGAGTTCCAGGTGCGGAGGAAACATTTTGATACATAACAGACCTCATCTTTTTAAAAGGAAAGTAAGATATTTTCAGGCATATTTTTGTACAGTTAACAAAAAAGGGAATGTTCTTACTGTGCTTTCAGTGAGTTTTCAGGCACTTCTTCCCTTTATCATTTGTTTTTTTAGCATGCAAGGGAGTCCTGGTTTTGAGGATTAAGTTAAATTAAGACTTGCATCAAAAATGCCTTGTGATTTATAGTTTTTTTTTGTACAGTTGTAGAGCAGATTTGTTGAGTATTTGTAGATGATACAATGGCATCATGGGGGAACACATACCTCAGAGCTGGAACTAGTTTCAAGATTGTATATGTATTGTAATATAGTAAAAGTTAGGAGTTTATGTATATCATACTCGTGATATGTGGATGGGTCCCGATCGCTGGTGTGAAACTGGATTTCTTTTTTCTTTTTTTTTGTATTTTTTAATGGCACATACTGTTTTTTTCCCCCCTCTTTTTTTTCCCCCTTCTCTCTCATTTTTTGTGCAATATATACTCTTAAGATACAGACCATCAACAATTGTAGCAAGGGATGGGAAAAACAGACTCGTGCACTGTCAACATCATTTCATGTTATGATGCTGAAAGCCTGTCCGGGCAGGAAAAGAAACAAATCAGCTGGAACTGATGCAAAACAACGTAATGTGGCCTCGTGGCGCCATGCATTCTATTACAAACAGATTGGGCGTTACAAAAAGAATTTTTGACAACATAACATCACAGTAAATGGGCATGGATGAAATGTTTAAGAGAAAATAAAAGTTCTGCTTTAAAAATAATAATATTAAATAAATAAATAAATAAATAAATAGGGGCATAGTCTGATTCAGTGGTGGTCTGGCTTTAGTTTAAACAAGCAAGCAAAAAAGAACATTCCATAGTCCTGTTTCATGAAATGAAACTTTTATTTTGAAACTGAAGACTGCCTTCTTTTTTTAAGACATTTTACCACAAACCTGTATTTTTTATTTCTTGCACTTAAAACAAAAAAACAAAAAAAAAGCAGATATTGTTTATTTTTATGTGGGTCTTACATATGAAGTTGGTTTGATAAAAAAAAAAAGGTTTTGGAATATAGCCTAATTATATGCCGAGACATTTTGTTGGAAGTTCTAGGCAGTAGTGACTTCACATTCCAGGTGTGAATCTGTCTTTGACTTATCTTTTTAATAAATAAGTACCTACCACCGTCGACTGTCCTTTCAGTTTGTGAATATATGTACACAGATGTGTTATTTCTTGCGTTTGGAAACAATGTGATGACAGAATGATGCCTATTTTGTATGTAGGCGGAGACTCCTAATGAATGGGCTCAAACTACCATGTGAATTCACATTTAATAAAAAGAAAGTAAAAGGAAAATGTTTCAACTGCATTGCTGAGGTGCTTTACTGTTCTTCTTTTCTATTTTTTTCTCTCCTCTGGCTTTCAAAACACGGGAGAAAATGCTTGCTGCGTCTTTAAAAAATTGAATTGCCCGCGTGCAGGCGGCCCGCGCTCTGATTGGCTGTCTGGCTTGTCCCCTTGGAAACGGAGCTGGAAACAGGAGCTGCTGCACTCAGCATGTGGGAGCTCTCAGTTTGGCTGGCTTTCATTCAGAAAACTATCACTCTGCTCATGAAGAGAGGGAAAAGCCTGAAGATTTTCTGAACGCTGCTGAAGAAAAAGAGAAAAACGTTGAAATGCAACAATTCAGAGATGGGAAAAGAGCATTTTTAAGTGCATCCGGTCAAATCTGTGGGAAAAAAAGGGGTAAAGCTAAGTTTAGGGGATTTTGCAGTAAAATTAAAAATATTTAATATTTAAGTTGCATAGTATGTAAATTGGACTGACAAATGAGTTAGATCAAACTAAAAAGTAACGTAAAAATCCTTTAAAATATTTTTCTCTGAGTTGGTATTTATAGTTTTTTCTTAAAATGTTCATTTCACTTTAAAGTTTGATCAAAAAACACTAAAATAGCAGTGATGCTGCATTATGAGATAGGCTTTATTCTAAACAAAACCTTAAATAAAAGTGGCAGTAAGAGAGGAAATAAAAACTAAAATATATTCTTGAATCTAAACATGTGTAGCATATTTTGTATCAGCAGATATGATACAGAGATGTCACCGTTGCTCTGCTGTGTCTGTTCTTTATCTGAGCAGGATTTATAAAACCCAGCCATGATGTCATCCAAAATACTAATAGTACAACAACCAGTAATTCACAGTAATTACATCTTCGCAGCGCTGTGGGCCTGGGGGCCTCTGGAGGGCCACAGAAGCAGGCCTTCACTTCCTCCGAGGCTTGTTTAGAGAGACCCACCTTTAACACGGTGCACATTAAGAAGCAGAGCTGCAGCCACCGAGATGTTTATGCTCCGCACAGCCATAGAATCCAATGATGAATACTTGCCATGCGTGGCTGCCAAGGTAGTAGCCTCCCCATTAAGTCAGTTTGCAAATCTGTAATAAAACATTTATCTAGCTATTACTTTACCTGACCTATTGGTCAAAATTGCTAATGGGTTCCAGGACTATTCCCAGTTGAATCTCAACATTGATTTTGTGCTTCTCTGAAATATTGGCTCAGGGCTAATGCCACCGGTACACGTTGAAATGAAATTAGTGACCCATTGAAATTTCCTTCTATTTCCGCCTGAAATAAATAAATGCAGAGCGGTCAGACGGTGAGATACTGTCTTTCAAGGTTGCCAGCTTTATGCAACGCCGGTTGCGGGGAGGATTGCTGTGGCAGAAAGTAATTTCCAATTCCTTGAACATTTAAATCATTCATATAAGCTTTGAGATGTAGCATTCAAATGTTGGACGTGACATCTGTGCGAAGACCCCCGCTGCAGAACTGAGCCGAGGCATAAACCCCTCTGTGACTGGGCCCTGTCCAAGGATGGATGTTGAATCCAGTAATAATAAGGCCTGTTATGATTTCCTCTCATCTATTTTTTTTTCCACTTTGAATCTCACCCAGAGAGCTCAGATGCATTACATCATCGCGTAGCTTATGCCACTGCGCAGTAAGACGCCGTGTTGTGTCATCGTTGATCCACATGTGTTTCTCCTCTCCCAGTAGGAGACACCCTGATATTGCTGTGGGAATACTGATATATACTGAATACGCTCAATGCTCATGCTTTCATAACAATAACAACAACAACTCTGCTCCTATAAATTCAACTTGCTGTTAATTGATAAATAGGAAAATATTTATTTAAACCTTTTTCCCTCTGGATTATTCAAACACGTCACTCTGTTACACACCCCGAGTCCTGAACCTGCAAAGGTGTGTGACAAATAGCTAAAATGACGCGTCGCTGTTTAAAAGGATTTTACAACATAAACCAAACAGGTCAAAAAACCAAAGCAACCGTAATTACAATTATCATTTAAAGGTAACAGAGGAGAAATTATGTTTTTGACAAGGTCTCTCTCTGTGTGTTTGTCTTTAGTGTTTGCAAAAAACCCAAAATCTTTGTTTAAAATTTGGCCATTTACTATTACGAACAAAGTCTGCCTGTCTGTTAGCAAAATATCTCATGAACCGTTGGATCGATTTTAATGAAATTTTCAAAAAATAACCATTGAATAGACATTTATAAATGATTAACATTTGGAGTCAACCGCATTTGAGATGGCTGCTACAAAAAATTACACACTAAAACCACAGAAATGACTGTAAAAATGTCACTTTTACTGATATTCTGCTAAGATTTGAAGCAGTTGTATCCTAGAGTTTTTTATAACATATACTATAAGGGCTATACATTTTAATAGGTTTTTGGTTTAACTTTGGCACTAAATATTGGAATTAACTCTGTTTGTTAGCAAAATAACCCATGAACCACCCAAATTTGAAAGAAACTCACAGAAAGCAATCCATGGTTATGTATCTACAAATGATTAACATTTGAAGTCAGTCTAATTCAAGATTGCTGCAAAAGCTAAATGATCTAAATAGATATTGAGCTAAAACTTGGTAAGGTTATATCTGAAAGCCATTTTCAACACATACCGCAAAAACAAACAAATCATGTAAGATTTTGCAGAGTTGAATTTATATAAGATGGTCTTAGTCTAAAACTCTGACATAAAGATGGTGGGTAATATGCATTGCTTTGAAGAATACTAGGCCTTTAATGATCTTATGCATCCATATGAGAAAACCACACGTTTATCACCAGCATGTCTTTAAACCATAAAATCTCAGATATTATGACCTCATATCCACTCATTTCTAATAGTGTGTGGTACCTTTACTGATAGAGGGAATGAGTCTGTAAAATTGTCTGCCTGAGCAGCAGTCCAGTCTCTGCGTCCTGCACTCCAGTCTTGGCCCGGGGCAACTCCTGCTGCTGTTGATGACTATCCATTTGCTTTGGCCTCTCTCTGTATGGGAGGGAGCATCAGTCCCATCTGCTGCGCTGATATTTACTGTCCCTTCACATTTATGAGAGGTGGGGGTGGCAAAGGCCTCGATTGTGTCTTGGTGTTTTAAGCATTGTGGCAGCTATATACAGAGAGTGAATAAAAAACAGACACAAATACATGGTTATGGCCCTCTGCTGAAGGTAAAGGTGGAGTGATGTAGTATTTGCTTGTGTGTTTGTTTATGTTTTTGTACCATCAGCAAAATATCTAATTTTCTCAATAAATGTATATCTGCAGCTAAATAAAATTTGGAGTCAACCCAAATCAATCCCAGGATTAACACATCTCATGACATGTACCTGTGGTGGCCATCTTGAATTAAAACTGGCATGAAAGGTGGTGGGTGAAATGCATTCTTTCAAGGATCACTAGGTCTTTAATTCATAAAAGTGTTTGACATGCAAAACAGAGTTAAACTCAGATTTAACCTTGTGTAACATGGATACAAAAGAAGCAAGGCAATGGATGATAAAGCGAGAAACCGGGGGAAGTACCCACCACGCACTGGGCTCTGCCAAATCTTCCATTTACAACTTCATCGCAGTTTTTCATTATTTCACAAAGGCAACAGGATGCTGAAAAGAGTTTAGAGGAGCTGCTGCGGAACAAAAAAGACACAGCAGGCTGTTGTGAGCAGTTTAAGCTGGCAGGGTTATTGTCTCGTCGACACAAAAACAAACAGTTCAGTCACTCCTCGCAGAATCGGTTCTGACACGTGGTAAGATCTCATCCAGAGAAGGTCACTTTTTTTTTGTCAGGAGCTGCTGGAGGTCGCACATCACTCATCCACATTATCTGGTGGGAGGCCAGGGACTCAGCTGCACACCTGCCTCTCTTTTCAAACCCAACTCCGCGTTTTATTTTAAATGAATTGGGTTTGGGATGTTTTGTCAATGGAGGCTCCGCCATGTGCTCGACAAACACTCTGTTGGCAACAATTAATGTGCAAGTGAAAATAAATGGTACATTTTCTAAAAAAAAAATAACCCAGATTACTGAGCTCTGTAATACATATAAACTAACTTGTCTGGACATATATTTCTATCTTAGCGAGCAGTTACATACGCTGGTTTGCAGGTTTATGTTCAGTAAATATTTAACACAAAGCAACAGTTTGAACTGGGGTTCTGGAAATGTAAAGTAATGAAAATCTGGCCTCAGTTTGGGAAATAAAGGTTAAATTCTGACTGGTCCAAGCTGAACCAAAGCTAAACTAGATAGCATTTCTTCTACTGCTTTATATACCTTTATGTTTTGATAAATTTGATATTGGGTGGTTATTTATATGATGTTCTGTGGCTATTTGCAAGCATGAATAGCATCAGCAGATACATCATAGGCAGAGCAGACATAAGGCCTTTTTGCATTGCAAGGTCTGGTTTGGCCAGATTATACTGGTGTTTGCTTTAGCCCTTACGACCCAGTTCCACCTCAATATCTGGAACCCCGAGAACTGTGGTTCTAGCTACTGTTGTTCGTTGATTGGGGGTGATAGAGATGAGATTAATTTTATGTGAATCTTTTGCAACAACTATAATGTTTAAACTGAACTATACAACAACTGTAGCAAGCTACCAAAGAACAACAAACACCAAGCAAAAACAAGCTAACATTAGCTACCATTAGCTTCGTCCTGTCCTCTTTTCTTAAGTGTCATACTGTTAGTTGGTCTGAGACAGCCCTCTGTACGTTTCCTTCAATTTTGATGTAGTCCATCATTGTTGGGTTGCAAATAAAATTAATAAAGATTTGCATATGCTGATAAAGATTCCCCACTTATCCAGGTCATGATAAATCAAAAAAGAGTTAAAATAAAAAACTGGACTCCTGCATGGGAAGCGAAACGTCTTCACCTTTAGAGTTGGAAGTCCAGATGTTTTTTGTTTGTTTTTAACCCTGTTTTGAAAGATTTACATATTTTTAATATAGGCTTATGATCATCAAGGCAGCACTCTGCTTAATGCATACTCAAGCAGGGCAAAGATAGAAAAAGACCAGGCTGACTGGGGCCAGACCAGGCCAGGCCTCTCAATGCAAAAAAGCCTGCAGAAAGCCTGAACAAGCATGTTTTTGCCCTTCAGGTCTGACTTATCCATTTAATGCTAAACAACTGCTACAGGAGCTTAATTCCAGTAAGTAAAATTGTATTAAACATTTTATAACACATGCAATATTGTGTTAACTACATTTTATTCTTTTTTTCTTTTTTTTCTTCAGAAAGCTGATAATTCTGTGACTTGTTCACTTGATAGTGGTTTTTGCTGTTCTGCCAAACACGGTGGATATTGGTGTATTATCTGAGCTCAGTGCTTTCTTACTGCATGTCTGCTGAAGAGAGTCTGCTTGGCTTTCAGCCCAACAACACAGATTTAAGATAGCAGCATTGCCCCTCCCCCCACCTTTTAGACTCTGGGGGTTGTGTGTGTCTGGTTGTTATAAGCTCACCTTTCATATATATATTTTTTGTTGAGCCAATATAAGGACACTTTTACTGAGCCTTTTTTTTAAATGACAAGAACTTACACGAGTGTTCTGATTGTTTTTCACGCGCAGCTGTTTTAGTGGAACTTGAAAAAGCAAAGGTACCTTGGTCTTCTGGAACTCTTCACTTTAATGATACAAACAACAGGCATTCATGACCCCCTACCTCCCCACTCCAGGATTAAGACAGTCAGTCATCTAGATTGTAAACTGTCGCTGAATGATAGCCTTTGCAATTTCCCCCTAAAGCTAGAGCAAAGCCAGCAGTTGGTCATTCATATGCATCTGAAATCTAATACCCCTGTGTGGTGGCCCCACCTTTCCTGACTCACCAGTGAACCTACACTTCTATTATACACATCAAGTTTCCTGTCTTTTCAGTTTTCCCTCCCCACCTCTTGCTGTATTTACATGTTACCCAGGTTACAGTGCCAGGGTTCCCTCATCACAGTTAGACTTCATAAATGGTCTCATTTGATAGTCTTTGTTGCTTTAGTAAATAATTAGCACACATAATCCTCCAGAGACCTTCACAGGAAGCATGGTTTTCTTACCAGGAAGGTTAGGACGCTAATGATTGCTACCATGCAAGCGTTTTCAGTAGCAGGCACTCCACTATGTACACACTTTAGTTTTGCACAAGAAGACAAATGCAATACAGATTTAATAGACTAATTCCTTAAAGAAATGTGTATCATCACCACCTTTCACCAGATTTTTACCTTTTTATGTAGAAAAACTATGGCATTGTCTGTCAAATTGTCAAACGTTGTTTGTGAACCCATGTAATGTTGTGTGGGCTTAAGCAACATGTTATTACTTAAAGCATGCATGAGTTGTGAATGACTCTCAGCTTGTATCACATGAAATTTTAGCTTTATGTAAATTTGACTATTTTTTTCACATTAAATCATTCAGTTGGGGTCTATATAAAGTGAACTACTATGCGTTGGTCTAAATTCCTCCTTGTTTTAACTCGACAAGCCCCTCTTTCACCACTCAGATCAACTCATTTTGGTGCTGTCTCTTTAAATCCTCATCCCCTTCCAACTTCCAGACCAGTTAATTCTAGTTTGATAGAGGGTGGATCTTTAGCAATACAGAAGCTTCTTTATTTTTAAATTAATTAAAAGATATCAACAACAGAAGACTTGTCCATCGGCCATCTTGAATTGGGTTTACTCCAAAAGTTAATCAATTGCAGGTTTGTATTTTAGACTTTTTATTGCAGCCATGCCACTCTAACATGACAGGTCTCATCTGATCTTGGAAGCTAAGCAAGGTTTGGCCTGGTTTGCACTTGGATGGGAGACCACCTGAAAATACCAGGTGCCATAAAACCAATGTTGCACCCACACTGGAACAATAGCAATGAAGACCTTTGACTGCCATAGGTCACTTTCTAATAAAGGATGATACAAATATATATGTACTAGAGCTGGGCGATAAATTGATTAATTCGAATTTGCCATTTATAGAGATTTTATTTTGGGAAAATCGAGATTTTTTTCCCACCAGTCTCTTTTGGGCTTCTGTATTTCAGAGGTCACCCCACCTGTCCCTCAAGATGCTTGGTACATGACATGACAATATGGCAGCTACACAGTAAAAATTGGAGTGTTAAATTTTCAGGGTTAAACCTTCAGAGTTAATTTCAGCTTATTTTAACACTTTCTGAGTAAATTGGCATCCAGTGTTGGTGTTAATTCACAGTGTTG
>JAUBOC010000002.1:10259037-10275460 GCA_032275365.1 Anablepsoides cearensis
CTGATTTTTTTTCTCTCCTTTTGCGCATGAACTCAGGATGAAATTGGCGGAGGTATGCACTCTCTGAGTGCTTCTAGATCAACATATTTTACTCAAGTAAAGGTAAAAAGTAGCCATCCAAGAAGTAAAAATGGTAAATGGCTTGGACTTATATAGCACCTTAGCAAGTGCATTGACCCCAAGGCGCTTTGCACATCAGGCATTCACCTATTCACATACTGAGGGTGGTAAGCTGCAGCCACTGAAAAGGTTGGAACTGGGGATCGAACCAGTGAACTTCTGGTTCCAGGACAACTTCCCTAACGGCTCTGGCACAGCCAGCCTGGAAGTGACTCAAGTAAGCGTAAAAAAGTATTAGGTGAAAAAGGCTACTCAAGTACTGAGTAACTGATCAAGACATCCATCATTTAATATTTAAAAATTATATCATCAGACAGACCAAAGTATAAAGCTATGTAAAAAAAATTGGTATTTTAAAGATCAAAATGAAAATAATTCATATAAATAATGTAATAATAAATTCGGGCAAAATAAACATTTTACCAAATCATTTTTTTTCAATTTAAAATTTATGAAACTAACAAAAACTGCAGGTGTGTGTCTGTATATGGTGATTTTTTGGTGAAACAAGCTTTTTCTTCATTCAGTGAAGTTACTCACAGTGGTTAGAGTATCCAGAAAATTTTACTCAAGAAAGAGTAGCAATAATTCATAATAAAATTACTCAAGTAGAAGTAAAAAGTACAACATAAACGTAAAAGTACTACTAAAAGTACATTTTTGCCAAAAAGTTACTCAAGTAAATGTAATTGAGTAAATGTAACTAATTACTACCAAACTCTGGGTATAGCTACTTTGGAGTTTTCCAAGTTCAACTGGCTGTTGTGACCATCTTGAATTTTCCAAAAATGTCAAATTGAACAACTTTCCTTGATTTTTATGTAAATATTTTTACGCACCAGATGGTTTTTTTTATAAACTAAAGTCATAAGATATGGTTCATATGAAAATTTAATCCAGACCTAATAAAAGTATAATGATTTTATGTTTACAAAAGCTGCAGATCTATAGCTCAGCCTCTGTATGTGTTGCTGTGTCAGTATGTGGCTCACCTCAGTGGTGTCATACTTTTTTTTTAACAGAGTGGTAAGATGAGAGACACACGTGTGATCAAAAGAGCTCTGCTCATTGATTTTCAAAAACACACATCAGGCTGCAAATGCATATATCAAAGAGAAGAGCCTGCATGGCCTGCGTGATATGCTCAGCAGGATTTAAACATACTAAGACCATGTTTAAGCCTCGAGCTAACACATTTTAACGAGGTGATGCTACACATAGAAGAGACGCTGAGGTAAAACCTACAAAAGAAAGTGGGAAAAAAAGAAGTAGAAGAAAAACTGTAATTCTGGTATTAAATGAATTATTCAACACTTGGTTATGGATTTGTTAATTAGAAAGGGTAATCCAGTAATTAACCCAAGGAGTTAGCTGGTACAGTATATTACTCAAACATACTGTATAATTTTGTTCACGGTAATACTTTGAGAAGGAAGTTCCCCTCACGTAGGAACTCCCTAATAATCCTATTAAGGGTTACTATAAAAATACTCTGCTCATCTTCTAAGCACCGGGCTCAACCGTGTAATTGCTGTGCATTTAAAGCAATTTGGTCAGTGGTGACAGAAACCTGCTTACTGCTGGAAAGTTAATGACACTGAAAGCCAATACTACACTGTGACCACTTAGGCAAACTATTTGACAGAATTTGTCAGTACACTGTTTTTTTTTTTTTTGCTCAAAGCATGATGCATTTCACATGTTTGGTCTCAACTCAGAAATTACCAAATATTTCAAAAAGTGCAACATTTATGTTTAGTCAAATAAACTGGTAATAGTAATCTGCAAAATTTGAATTTAGAGGGCGTCAAGTGCAAAGTAAATTGTTAAAAAATTAAAAATGAACACTTTTCATTTTTTAGCTTGTGCACTTTCTGAGTGTAAAATCCTTGTTAAAACATTTTACACTAACATTTTATTGTTACTTAGCTCAATGTCCTAACATTTTGCTATTTTTTTACTAATTGTTCAATTGAAATATTTTCTGTTACGTCTAAATGAAAAATCCTACATCTAAATGTATAAATCCTAAATGTAAATTTTGAATGTAAATGTTGTGAATAAACAATAAGTAAATATCATCCATATTTTTTTCAATGAACACCTTCACATTCAAATTTCATCCTCAGCAGCGTTTGCTTTTGTCGTAGGATGATGACATTACAACAAAAAATGCATACCAATGTCAAAGGATGTCCCAAAATTCCTAAATGTAATAATTTTCCTTTAGCCACAACATTTAAGATTTAATTTTGACGTTTAGATTTAGAATTTAACATTTAGACATCACATTTTAATTTAACATTTAGCAAAAAAACTGCAAAATGTATAAACAGCTAAATGGCAATCAAATTTTAGTGGAAATTTTTTAACTAGGATTTTACCTCAGAAATTGAACTACCGTAATTAAAATTTTGTTTTACACTTGCTGCCCCCATATACCCTATTATGTAATTTAATTGATAGTTAAGTTCAAAGTTTTTCATTTACCTGTAAATTGTATAAGAATTGCCATATAATATGAATTGGACAATGATGGGAAGGGTTTGAAAATAGTGCACACATTGACCACTATAGATTTTTTTAGATTTATTTTAGATTGAAGTGGTTTTAAGATGGCAACACTTCACTTTGGACATGCCTTCATTTGGATTAGCAGTTAGATTCTGGTCAAGATTAAAGTCCAAGTGAAGCCCTTTGTTGAGCTATCTACAACAGGTATTCATACACTTTTTGAAAAAACCTACAGAAAACTAATCTGAACATTCCCTTTATTATCAACAAGACCCTGAAAGGGAGGTGCTTTAAATGTGTTTACAGAATGAAATGATATTAAGTGGTCAAAAAGTCACAAAACCCAATTTTGTTGCCATTGGACAAAACCGTTCCATAAACTGGCTTGTTTCTTTCGTGACAAGGTCCTCCAGCACATTGGAACTGCGTGACTGATACTCTCATACTCTGGATTTCTCACTTCAGTGCACCCCAGAATCCAGCTTGCCCAACCCTAACCCGCACGCAAACGCTCACCCCTCCCCCTACTCTCTCCACTTCTATTTTCCTACCTCCCGAAACGAAACCACCTTTATGGTCATATTTTTGTAAAGTCCACTGCCTTAATTTGCTTTGGCATTCCCGTCCTTATTCATCCACTGGGGCTGTGAGCTGGAATAATTAGGAGAACGCCATAAGGCCCCTGCCTCCTGACAAGTGATCAACAAACAATGATTTATGAGGCCATCATGCATCAGGGGGATGACCATTGATTTAAGCACACAAAGAAAACACAAACACGTATGCACCACTGCAACAAATTCTCAAACAGATGACCATAAATCAGTCTCACACTTTCAAGATGCTCTGGGTCTTTTTGCTGACTTGTCTAATTTTCTGGTTATTCACTTTAATATACGCCAAAACTCACAAGCTCGCAGGCTGATTTGATAAGAATCTGACATTGTTCACAGTTAAATCTCTTTGGATGCTTGAGCGAACCTTCTGCAAATCAATTTTTTGGCTATTTTCCTCAGAAGGTGCTGATTCCACAGACTTTCCTGCGGTTGTTTTTATGTATTGATTGTCACGGGGGCCTAGAAGACACTCAGCGACGACGCAATGTCTGTATCTTACAGTTCTGCGTTAGGATACTACATCACTTCACCCGTTCTGTTTCCGTGGCACGCACCACTGAAGCGCCTTGACAGACAACATGAGCGCAGTGTTTTATTACGCTGCCAGCTGTTGCCACATTAGACATTGCTCCTCCTGTGAAATCACAATTTCATATTTCTGTGTGTACTGAAAAGCTGCAGCTTCAGATGCTGATTAATGAGTAATGAAATGGCTTTTAGTCATTACGGAACAAAAATATTAATATCCGAGATGCTGAGTGAGAAGAAGGGCGCCTTGATTATGTTACCAGTCAGCTCCATCATCTCGAAAATCTGTCATGTGTTCACAGCGTCATAGAGATTAAGCAGCTGTATTACTCATAAAACGTTAGGTGATCCCCCGTCCTATTAGAATGGTTCCAGGCTGTCATCATCATAGAAGACTCATTTTAGCACTCTGTGCATTCCAGTCCACATTGATTTCAAAGCTTTTTTTCAGATTGGGCTTCTGATATGCTGACACAGGCCAAATCTTCCTAATAAGTAAATAATAGTCAACAACCAGTTCAATCTTAGGAGCGGGGAAATGGTTTTCCACGAGTTCAAGATGTACGTGCCTCTGAGACATTAGACAATGTGGAAATCAACTCTGCATTATTGTCTTTTCCAACCGCAGATTGATCAGCACTGCAGTGAGGTCGATATGTCTAAACATGACGTTAATAAGGTGACTGGACTGTCTGTCTATACCACAATACCGCAGAGCATGATAATGCAGAGGTATGTCTACGAGGCACCTTTAGACGTTCTGTGTCTGTAAGATGTTCTCATCTAGACAACTCATATTTATTTGGTGTAGAATAACAAGGAGGCACTATAGCCATTGCAATTATACCGTTTTTAGTGATTGTTGTTGGTCAGAAGCAGCAGATCAGAAAAGAGAGAGCCAATATTGATTACCTGCCGTAAGGGGATGACTGGGTTGAGCTCTCATACAGTGGCAGAACCTGTCTTGTGCAGACTGTGATTGACTCCTCCTCTCATTTAACTTGCATTGTTGCAATGGAATAATTGAGCATGCGGTGTAAATTCCCTATAAGAGATTCACGTGTCTCAGAGCCCTGCTCTTCTCCTCTGTGCTCCCTTCAGCTGGCGAATGATTGAAAGGCCTCCGGTGTCTCCCTGCTCTCCATGGATAAGCAGTTGTCATAGGAAACATCAATATATGAATGGATAGACGGTTTTATTCATCGATTAAACACTGAGTGAATGCACAAGTACTCACCCTTGCAAAGACGGACATTAATGCCATTAACTACCCCTTTCTCCATTTTTGTGATTTAGGGTGGATTTGCGCAGTGGTTTCTGGATAAAGAGTCATTCCTTTACCTCGCCAAATTTGCGAGGGCATAATCGATAACGTCATTTGAGCACTATCACGTGTGGATGGAGAGCTGTGGAAGTGGGGAAAGGAATGTTTTATGTTGTTGCGTAAGCTTACATTTGTCTTTCTCTATTTTTAAAAGTGGATTCGGAATTGACTTCATCAACATCAGTGAAACAAATGATAATTATGATTTGACAGGTCAAAAATTGCCACTTAGCCCATCAAAATCAAAATATCCTTTTTAGTTCAAAGTTTAAAGTAATTACAGATAAATACAGGAAAAATATGTTTTGTGTGTGTGTGTGTGTTTGTTTACCTGTTATTTCATGAATCACTGAATGAATTTTAGTAACAATTTGGTGGCTGCAGCAGAGTGGTTAGGAGAGTTGTCCTGTTACCGGTGAGTTCGATCCCCCGTCTCAGTCATGTCCTTGGCCAAAACGCTTCACCCACCTTGCCTACTGATGGTGGTCAGATGCATGGAACCCCCACATCTGTCAGTGTGCCCTAGGACAGCTGTGGCTACAATGTAGCTTACCGTCATCAGTGTGTGAATGGGTGAATGTCTGTAAGTGTAAAATGCTTCGGAGTCTGACAGGTCTTTATAAAGTGCTGTAAGTTCAGTCCATTTACCATTTACAGCTCTCAAAATATAATCAGTGAAAGCACATCTACAACTGCTCAACCTTTTGAGTCAGTCTGATTTACAATGGCTACCACAGCCAATACAACTTAACAAACATAAAATTGACCATAACTCAGTCCATTTTACAGACATTGAGGTAAAATTTGATGTGCTAGTAGCTGAAACTCATTTACAACACAGATTCTGAGTGCTAACAGATGCTATGAATGACACAAGATTAAACATACTGCAGAACAAAAGTACAGTAAATTAGTTTGACAAACTATGCAGCAACAAGGCACATTTTTATTGTAATAAAATTTTCAGATTAAACAGTCAAATGAAAATAAAACGGCCAAGATCTCAATTATGCAGCGACAAGATCTCCTGATCCTTCAATGCCCTTTATAAAAAAGCATCTAGGCTTACACAGCATTCTGCACTTATCGCCCTTTTGATCACCAGAGATCTCACTGAGAGCTAATGCCCTTTATAATGATAGAGGAAATGCCAAAAAAAACCTACTCTGTACCAGGATGGAGCAGAACGGCTGAAACAAGCTCAATTATTACTTAGGTCCTGTTTAGATTATTCATTACTAAGATTAACATTATTACTATTTGTGTTATACTTTTATACATTTTACACTCTGCTCTCAAGGGTGTATATTTTCTCCTCTCTCTGTGCTAAAAAGCAGTAGCAATTGCCCTCAGCACACACCCTTGCCTATAAGTCCTTGAGGTTAAAACTCATCTCCTGATTTACAACAGCCAGTGGACACAGCAGCCATTAAAAAGATGTAAATTTAGTCTGTTTGTGGAGAGAGGGCACCGCATAAACCAAGTGACAGACCACCCACTCTCACTTCCCCGTACAGCGCTCTCTATGGCTGTGGCTTGCAAATCAGGTGGGGGAGCTTTCGTTTTGGGAAGGTCACTGACCTTTTTTATCACCTCCTTAAGATGGAGCCATATCTCATATTGCAAAACTGGATCGTGTGCTCGTCCTTTACACACGACCTATGGTGCAGTAAAGAAAAAAATTATATCAAGTTTTTTCAATCCAACTAATGAATTAACTGCACGTATTAAATAGTCCTATTAAATTTTCTTCATGTCACCTAGACTGTATTTTTCAGCTTCCACACCGCACACAAACAAGGTCTGAGCATCCTTGACATATGCCTTTCGACACACATGGGACAGAGAGATTAAACGTCACCTATGCCCTCTGCGTTTCAATCTGTTTATTTTCAGACCTCACTGTGTAAGCACTCGCGTTGTTTGTTTCTGCGAAACGTTCGTGTTGTGTCTGTCCGTCTCGCTCGCGTCTCCCTTTTCCTCTTTCCTGTCCTGACGTGCTCAGCTGCCTCTCTCGGCATCTGGCACCCTCTCAAGTCACCTCCTTATTTGGGACACACACTCACACACATGCACAATCAGCTGAGATAAGCTGGGATTCGGTGACTTCTTGCAGATTTTTTCCCCAGATAAGAGAAAACACTTAAAAATCTCTAAACAGAGAGAGACGAGACCAAAAAGGAGCTACTTTTAAAGGCCCAGAAGAAAAACAGGATTAACGCTAACAGACTCATCTGTTGACATGATGATTAACCACAATATCATCTTATTACTATAGGGCTTTGCACATATCCTCAAATTGCATGTATTTGCAGAAACTTGTTTATCACATAGCAGGAATGGGCACAAATACTGCAAATCACAAGGGACAGAGCTCAAAGTGTGACAACCTTCTGTTTTGTAAAGAAGTCACTGCAATAAAAATGATCACTGAGTTGAAAACCATCAGGGACTATTTAAATCTAAAAACTCTTTGCATGTGTTTGATTTAACATTTCTTTCAACCATTTTGCTCTATTTATAATGTTTCCACCCACCTTAAACGTACACATTTTCAGAAAACTATTAGTAGTGGGAGTTCTTTTTAATGAAGAAAAAAGCATATTTTGCACATTTCTGCCACATTTTGGACCATATTTAAACAAATTCCATCTTATGACAGCTATTTATGTCAAATTTAGAGAATACAGTTACGCATGATCTCACTCAATATTGTAGAATCTCATATGATCTGTTAGCACTCGAAATCTTTATGATAACTCTAAGCAACTACACTTTTTAATACTGTGACAGTTATTTTGAATTGAATTGACTCTAAAAGTTAATCTATTGTAGATAAATGGACAACGCTTAGTTTCTTGGAGTTTTATTCAAATCTGTTTTGAGTTATTTATTATATTTTGCCAAAAGACAGACAGCCAGGCTCAACTCAGTTAATGCCAACATTTTACACAGAGATGTTGCATTAAAACTAGTGCTTTAGGTTTGTGATGGGAATGACTTTCAGCTACTACCACACCACATCCGTAATCAGTATTTGTAAAACTGATGGAGTTAGAGCAAATTTTATTTAGGTTTATTTTGTTGCATTAAATCATACATTTAAAATTTACAATTGATTTAAAATCTATTATTATATTGAATTAAGTTAATTTATTAATATTGAGGGGGCTGGGCTTCATTGGCTGAATAGCCCTGCTCTGATTTCAACAATTAATGACAAACTTTTAAGCAAAAATCAAGCACAATCTCTTAGGGCTCAGAGCATGTGTTGAACATGACTCTCAGCTACTACTGAACTAAATTGTGGCTCATTATCTGTAAAACTGACTGATTTATAGTAAATTTTGTGTCACTTGGCTGCAATTAATTTATAATGAACTGAGTTAACTCCAAAGGTTATTTGCTGAAAAGTGATTAATTTCTAAGAGATTTGTTAAAATATGTCCAGAGGTTTTCATTTCATTTCCTTTACTTAACCAGATTTAAAACCACACATTGTGTTTGAGATCTTACATTCAAGTGTGACCTGGGCACAAACAAACAAGTTACATGAGTCACAACCGTACTAAAGTAACAAAACATTCAAATAAGTTAGAGCATCATTAGAGGCAGAAATTCTAAGAATAAAAATAACATTGACACTTTTGGATGGAATCCTGTTAAGATAATGGCATAAATAATTTAAAAGGAATGAGATTTAACATTTTGACTGGAGATAGTTCCATGCTGGTAGTTCATGAGATATTTTGCTAAAAGACAGACAGATGTAGCAGGCGATCCACTTTAGGATTTGTGAGTCCATGTGTACAGAACACTAAGTCATCCACACAGGAGATAAAACAATCAACACCTCTTAAAAATAAGAGAAATTTAGTGAAGTAGCTCTCACTGAGTATAACTTAAAGTAGATCTGATTCCAGTGAAGTGGTCTCTGTCCCTCTAGTGTGCAAATTACTGCATCTCATCTTGCATATTGCTGCCTAGAGTGCTATGACAACAGAAGTGAGACTCGATCTAATCTCTCACGCCCTGCTAATAACAATATGCTTCTGTATGCATGCTGAAACCTGCACAACAAACTAATCAGCTCTGGTGGGGAGCATTTTTTCTCTACACATTTTCTTACAATGCTCACAAGTAAAAAGATAACAAATATAAATGGCAAGAAAGTAAAAAAAAAAAAAGAAAAAAAAGTCATCTGTGGTGTGAAAAGTATCTGCTGTTGCGGTGTCATTAACACCCCTGGTGCTTGGGTAAAGGGAGGGAGAGCGAACGGGGGCCCTCCGAGCACAGGGAGCAAAATTGAAAACCCAAGGTTCCTGATACAACCTGTTATTATTTTTGACACAAGCCATTTACAATAGCTATGAAGGTGGCAATGGAAAATGTAATATTGATTGTATGCCCTCAAGGCTTTGCTCCCCTGACTTCTAAACGTCACACGTCTCACATGCGTTTGGTGTGATGATATGTTTCTTTCTGTTTTGAGCTTGTTTTGTTCCCTCCATTTCCACAAATCCTCTTTCTTTTTTGAAAGTTTACTTGATGAGGTAATTATAGATTTAGAGGTCAAGGTGACGTTCTGAGAGTTGAGGGGCGGGAAACAAAAGAAAGCAAAAAAAAAAAAAAACATAAAAAAATAGAAAGCCACATAACTAAAACAATACGAGGTGATATTGTTCTGATGTGACAGGTGTTAATATACCCAGTGGCAATCTGTATTTCATCTCTCTTTCATGTGGGTGCTTACTGAATTACTTCCAAATGGCGTTTATGAAACATTAAGCGACGGCGGCTCCGTGGGCTAGCAGCAGCTCATGCTTGTATTATTACGTGACACTTTGACACACAGTACAACAAAGACATGCAGGGAGAAAAAAATAATCTTGTTTATCCTCAAACACAGACATGTGAGATCCTTGGACGCATGGTTATACTGAAATGTTGGTTTCAAGTAAAGGAAGCTATTAAGCTCCAAACTAACTTTAAAAAAAAGCATCCTCTGGAGTTCCCTGGCGTTGTCTGCCTTTGACAGAAACTTGTCAAAACCAAAACAAACATGTTTAACAAGGCCCTCAAAGGACTGGAGACAGTCATGCAAATCTGGCTAAGGTGCAAGCGGAAGTCTCGGTATCTGCAGAGATTGCAGGGGTTATCTGCCAGAGTGGCAATTACACTACAGGGCTCCTCTCTCTGGAACGTGTGACAACTTTCTGCTTGTTTCGAAAATGAATGCGTGACCCGCGCTGCACCCCTCCAGGTGGCAAACCACTGATTGTTGCGTTAAAAGCCGCCTTTTGTGAAAAGTGGCGTCCAAGGGCTCTTTTTTTTCTCTCTCTCTCTCTCTCTGGTTGTAGGTACTTTGTTATGGACTTGCATACTGATTTAGATGACTCGTAAAATTACCCTACAAAGAAAATATAGCAAGAGCAAAACCCCTGTGCTAGTGAGTGTTCTTCAATCAGCAACTTTACTTTTTTTAAATTCATCTCTAAAATCATTGAAATATTTACTAGCAGAGGGTTAAAAAAACTATATCAGCAGATGTTAGAGGGAGGCTAATCAAACTGCTGCTATCAGTGTTGTCATTAGAACATACCTTTATGAGTCAGTTCGTGTCATCATTAGTCTGAATAATAGTTCTTCTCATTCTCCCATGTACAGTTAGCCCAACATGGTTTTATCTCTGTCATCACATTAAGCTGAGTGGAGGAAAATCACTCTTAATGACACAGAGATTATGTGCATTGTGTTTTGGTTTACCAGTAAATGCTCGCCGTGCCAGTGGGATTTCCCCACATAAGCCCTCACTATCAGTTTACAATAACTTGTGCATTCTGCTGTTATCCACAGATATATCAAAGCACGATTACAGCAAGTCTGTGTTGGTTCACTCACTAACATTGCTAAGCAAAAGAAAACACAAAACAAAACAACCCAAAAACATATTTAAAGTGAGGTGGGGTGTTAACAAATTACAAGGTTCTCCGCTGAACAAATTTATAAGGGTTACTTTAGGGCTATAAAACTTCCTGATTCCTCCTCGCTGCAGGAAAGAAAGCCTCTCTCCCATGAACAGATCCGGTATCGTTTATAGCAGTTCTGGACGTGTGCAATCCACTTCAACAAAACAGTGCGGTTATTCGTTTACAGAAGTATTTTTAGCTACAATTAACGTTGAGTTTTTTTTTTTTGCCTACTTTGCAGATTACTGAATTGTATTTGTATTTAATGTGTTATGACTGTAGCTTATATTCTGTTTGATTTAATGATTGATGTGGCATAAATTGCTGTTTTATCTGTTGGCAGACAATCATTTTTGCCCATGTCATTTTGTGTGTGTTTTCATTGAATGTTCATCATATAACATCTGGAGTAAAACCAAGTCAGCATGACCTTAAAAATCACAAAAATGGCTGTAACGTTGGCAATTTGATAGAAATTAGGCTAACATTCAGTGTGGCAGTAACTGAGACTCATCTTCAACCTCTAAAAGCTCACAAAAAAATTGGCTATTTACTATTTGTAGCCAACTTCATCTATCTGTTAGCAACAAATCTCATGAATATTTAATTAATTTTCAATGTTTTCAAGAAATATTTACTTACATTTACAAATGAACAACTGTTTGAATCAGTCTAACTCAAGATGACTGCTACAGACAAGTGACCTTGTAAAACACACAAAAAATGCTGTAAATGTGTCAGTTTTACAGATATTGTGCTAAGATTTAGTTTACTAAGAGTAATTCACAACACATATGTCAAATGCTACACATTTCACTGGAATATTGCTTAAAACTTTAAAAACTTTAAATTCAACCCTTTTTGTTTGTTAGCAAAATATCCCACAGATCATTGGGTGGAGTTTAATGAAGCTTTGAAATAAATGATCACTTGATGTACATCCACAACTGATTAAATGTTGAAGTCCAGTTCAAGACTGACACCACTGCTAATCAACATTAGAGAATATAACATTAGTGGGCAATAATTTTCAAAGAATTCTAGGTTTTTACTTGTTTTCATTCACATGTAATTAAAAGACTTGAGTTTTTAAAATTTTCTCAAGTATATATTTCCATCCATACATTCATTATCTGTACCTGCTTTTTCCTTCCAGGGTCATGAGGGTCACTGGTGTCCATATCCAGCAGTCACAGTGCGAGGGGCGGGGTACAAGTATCTATTTGTTCAGCATATTCTTTTAAATTTACAGATATAAATTCAAAAAAAATTCCTGAGTATCATAATATCTGTTTAGTGTAAAAAAATAAATAAAATCACAAAATCATATCAATAATTGCTGATGTTTTAGGATTTACCTCAAATGACAAAACTAAAGTGCAGCTTTGACACATGCAGAGCTGCTGTAGAGTTAGACACATCGCCACAGAGACTCAGGTGTCTACAACTGAAGTAGCATCTAGTTAGCACTAATTGGTGCCCAGATGCTCCCTCAGGCCACTCACCCGCATAAGTTAGTAAATTTAATCTCCAATTTGGCAAGTTGTGCTGAGGAAGAGATGTTTTTATCACAGACCTGACCACCCGAGCTTGTCAAGATGTTAACAGTTTGTAATTGTGTCACAAATAAAACTTCAGTCAGTCTTTCATTAGCCGTTGACTTCAATCTAACGTGGATAGCTTTAGTTAGTTAGTGAACAAAAGGAGATAAGAATGAGGTTAATGTTCTTAGACGGTCCGCGTGCCACAAGTGAAACTACTTTTAGAGTCTGAATCAAAACAGTAAATACTTAAAATATAAATCAAACCTAAAGTCTTGAAAACTATCATGAAAAAATAAAGATATAATCTGCCAGTGGCAAAGTATACATAGAATAAAAAAAACAACGTTTGGCATTCTACATGAATATTTGATATACATATAATCAAAGTTAAAACTTAGAAAAGTTGTGGCTGCAAAAAGAACTCAACTTTTAATTTTACATTAATTATTTGTGATAATGAGAGGCGAAAGTAAACAAAGATCTGTAGTTCTTTGGATCCTAAACAAACATAGAATATATAATTCCCCTTTAAAATGACTGAACTCATGTATGATTTATTCCACTCACTACGACTAAAACTATAGTGTTTACTGCGAACGAATAGTTTCTGAACGGCTGAATATTAAGATTACAACTGGTCTCATGTGGTGGGGTTCACAAGAAATTGCAGCCCTCTCTCAGCTATCCCTTTTCTCATATGATGACACTTTTGTGCCAAGGCTGCATGTGACGGGTGGCCTGAGAACTTTTGATGAAAACTTGAGAAAGGCAGTGAAAGAAGAGGAGATCAAATCAGCAGCTCTATCGCCCCCTCGTAAATGCTGATCCCCCTGAGAGAGCTCGTCAGATCACAATACTTCCTCATAAAACAGCGGGAGCTCGGCCAATTTTCTGAAAGGAACTTGCCTCTCGCAGGAGTAACAAGGCGCTAACCTGTAGGAGGAAACAAAAAAAAAGGAGGGAAAAGAGAAATTTCTTATATGTACAGGGTAAATGAGAGTTTTAGGTCCTGGTAATTTTTAGCTATCAAGGAGATGCACATGCACTGCAGACATTTCAGTCTCGAGCACAGAAACAGCTAAAGAGTCATGCAGGAATCTTTGTTTTTGACTGAGGATGAGGTTGGTTTACATACTGAAACAGCACTATGCTATCCACCATTTTTATGGTTGTTCAGCAAATTCTGCAAGTGCAGAAAAACTATTGACTGCAGCTGTCTGTGGTGCACTGACACAATTTCACACTTTTGCTGGGGCTTTCCCAAAAACCTCCACTCTGAAACCTGGGATTCAAAAAGCTTCAGTTTTATGGGAAATGCTGTGGTTGTGCACATGAATAACCAAACTGCAGCACAAATAATCAAAATTGGCATTGTGCAAACTGAGTGTAAAGCTTGGGTTGTATTTTAATACAATAGAAAACAGTGGATCAGTGATCATGTCATTTTGGACTTCTTTTCCTGACCAAGTGGCCTGAATGATGCAGCGGGGGATAAATTATCATAATTTCTCCCTCTGCTGTCCCACAGCCCTCTACATGTAGCACAGAGCAAGGCTAAGCTACACAACAATAATGATAGCCGAGTTTTCTCACTCGTGTTGGGTGAAGAGTCCTATAGGAGGCAAAACTTTTATTTTTGTTAACGAGGGAGATGGAAAGAAGACTTCAACATTGGCTACATGTTCACATGCTTGACATACAAGACCTGTGACTTGAAGTATTAACCAGCCTTTAATGGTCAAACCTACAGAGCTAAAGCAGGAGTGGTGGAGTAGATGGCATATAGAAGAAGGAGGCTTGTTAGTCATTATATAAAGCCTAAAGTGGAGCACCAGCTACTGATTTTCCATCTCATGCACAAACCCTGAAGTGTTCAACACGGGCCCCCCTACACGTGCTATTAAAGCATACGGGACTAAAAAGCAGAGTATCTTCCCTTACCTGATGCTTAAACTTTTGACCTCAACCCTGCAGGTCTCTCAAATGAGCAAATTATATTTTTAATCAAGTTGTTTAATGTTTCCACATTAAATTTACTCGGTTGAAAAAAAAGATGTTTATAAGTTCCGTTTTAGGTGAATTACAAGGTTTAGAAAATTGGCCCTCCAGAGGTGGGATATTTACCGTGCTGTTTCACAGCACTTTTTACAACCTCGTTCTCACTCTTTCAGGAGTGTGTATTTGTATTTTTTTAAGAATGCTATTAAGGGGAAAAAGTAATTGTCAGTTCATTTCCTGCTGTGAGATAGAAACTTTTGGTGAATGCATTGCCAAACAATGTAGCATTCTAAAACTCATAAAATCTAAAATGACCAAGACTAAGTAAATGAACCATTTCAGCTTGTTTAGCCTTTTTTAAACTTGTTAAAGGGATATATTGTATGGAATAAATGTGCTGCTTTATGAAGTGTGAAAATGACCAATGCAAAAAATATGTTGTTTGTTTGCTTTGGATGTGACTCCCATCCATCCATCAATCCATCCATCCATCCATCCATCCATTCATCCATCCATCCAATAGAGAATGGTCTCCACATACGTACTCCATCTGAAGCCAAACAGTCGACGTGCAGTCACATGGTTTGTTGACATTCATTTTTGCAAACACTTTTCATAGCCCTTAAGACGTACAAACAACCTGGGAAACCCCTCCCACTGCAAACTACGTCAGAGAACAGGGTTTCTTCCTGCTTGAGTATACACATGGGAAACAAAACAAAACAATTCCACTATCCACTGTTATTTGTCCACAAATCGGTCTGTTAAAGCTCTGCAGTTTTAGTCAGACAGATTTGTCCTTGCACGTCAGTTTTATCTCTATCCATGAGTTACTAATTATCCTAACATGGATGCTTTTAGGATACCTGAAAACCCATGCATGCACGGACAGAACATACAAATTTCACCCAGAAACATCCCAGGCTGTGATTTGATCCTGCAACCTTCTTTCTACTCTACCAACTGCCTCTGTGCCTCCTGTGGTGGTGTCTTCACATTCTCCTATTTTGATTGTTTGGCAATTTTCAACTGACATGTTTTGCGTTAAAAATATTTCCATTGTGATAGATTCAGTCTTTCTACCTCCCTGATGTTAAAGAAAAGCAAAAAAGTAAAATGTTGTTTCTATTCAAATGATGGAATGGAATAATGATAACCACATTAGTAAAGAGGAAGCGTTATTTACAGAGCTCATGCCTTTGTGTCCAGGGGTTGCAATTAAAATGGTTTGCAAACCAAGTCCCTTACTAAAAATTGCTCATTATCTGTTTAGTTGGCTGGCTGTCATCGGTGGAGGGCCTTGCTTTGAGAAACGCCTCCTGTTGAAAAGCACAGAAAATACTAATTAATGAAAAACAGAAAATGCTCCATTTTATATGCTGTGGTGCTAAATAATGAGCACGACGAGCTCTGCATTTGTTGTGTTCTGCATAAGTAATGTCATAAAAGCATTTTAGTCATCCTTAAATTCTGAATGTGTCTCGGCTCAAATACATTAACATCGCCTTTCACTGGAACGACAACTTTTTGCATGTCTTAAATGCAAACATCTGATTTTTAATTATTTGTTTAAGTGATTTTTTTATATTATTGAATTCATACTAAATGTCTAAACAGCAAAATACATTTTGTTACAGAAGATGTTTATCTGAGAATACTGTACCAAAATTTAAAAATCAGCTCTATGAAGAATTTTCTAATTGGCAATTAGAAAAACAACAGAGGCCTGCCACTGAAACTGTTTACTTGTAAGTTATATATATATATATATATATATATATATATATATATATATATATATATATATAT
>JAUBOC010000002.1:10277609-10292430 GCA_032275365.1 Anablepsoides cearensis
TCTCTCTCTCTCTCTCTCTCTCTCTCTCTCTCTCTCTCTCTCTCTCTCTCTCTCTCTCTCTCTCTCTCTCTTTTAGTCAACAAAGCTTCACTGGTCTGGAAAAAAATGTCATATGCTTTAATCATCACTAGTTTAACAGTTTGTTATTAATGTTCAAATTTCTGTAATGTGTTTTATAGATGAAATTAGGAAAAATGACGGATTGCAGCAGAGTGATTAAATGTCAACCTACGTGCATCTTCATATACATGTAAATGCAACTTTCATGGTAAATTGACATGATAAATGATTGTGAAAGTTTTGGAAAGTCTCGTGATCCGTGTTGTTTCAGTGTGTAATGGGGTTTTAATGGCCCTAATAGCCAAAACACATGTCCAAGCTGAGCTGTGGTGTGTAAAATCATGCTTGGTCAGTGTGACAGGCACACCTGTCGTACACATCCAAAGTCAAACAGGTTTTTCTTTTATCCATACTTCAGTTTTTATTCTTGATATGTTCCATTTTGACCATTGCCTTGTTTTATAAGAACTTGAATGATATGCTGCTTTTTTTGTGCCAGATTCGTATAAGCATTGGTGAAAAGAGTAAAGATACCTCTAAGCCTTTTGGGAGCTTATAGCCACAAGTGTCTGCAGGGCTGTCTATGGTGGAGTTTGTTTTCTTAAAGTCTAAAAGAGAGAAAGACCTCATAGTTTTTCAAATCCTTTGAAATGCTTTTTCGTGATCGCTTCACAGACCAATTCTGAAAACCCATAGGAGCAAACCCCTGCCCATATGCTCCAGGGAAGATCAGAGTTTTTTGAAGCTGATGGTATTTGCGTTTTGCGCAGGCAAACTGTGAAATGTGTTGATTTGTCCAGGGCATCAATCGCTCCACAGGCTTTGCAATGAAGATGTTTACCCACTGTGAACTCTTCTCCACTGAGGGACGTTCATTTTCTTCTTTTTGTGCTCTCCTCCATATTTGTTTTTTTCTTTTCACGTCTCACTTTTGCCTCCCCTACTTAATGTCTTATATGTTTTTTTAACATACCAGAAAATAAAAAAAAGTAGAGCTTGCACAAATTTATCAGAGCTGACACTTGGAGGAAACTTTTTTCCCCTTTTTTTTCTATGAATGCCTAATGCCTTGTTCCTGTCTTATCAGTGCAGATGGCTGTCAGATTCTTCTGTCCCAAACACTGTGTTCATCTGGGATATATCTTTGATCTGTTCTGACGTATAGTAATGGCTTCTTTTGTCCAAGGGGATTTTGGTTAGCTATGTCAAACAGGAATTTTATCAGGAAGGGCAATGCATCTTTGTTTTTTGTTTTTTTACTTACAGACACTTGGTTAGTTGAGTAGCCTACTAACTTCAAAAACTTAGAGCAGAGAAGTTATTATTATTGATGCACTGAAGTCTTTTCAAATGTTCTCTAACCATTATTACATGTCTAACAGATGGCATGAAAGTACATTTAAATGAGGATTATATAGACACGGTATAAAGAATAGTTAATTCAGAATTTTTTTAAGCATGAATAAGCATTGAGCATGTTGGTTTTGGAAGTAATTATCCTAAAAGCATAACTACATGTGTTAATTTATAGTGTATTATGTATGAATCTTCCCTAATTAATGATATTTTCAATGTTAACTAGCTATTTACTAAGGATTAATTAAGGCTAAATAAAATGTAGTTGTTATAAAATGCTACCCAGTAATATTTATATATCTCACTTAACTCCATGTAAAGTTTTAGCTTAGCACATCTTGCTACTTTGCACAGCTCAAGCAAGGTGCACAAGTGAATGTGTCACCATTTATTATGTGTCATTAAATAAATCAATTCAATCTTTCCATAACATTTATGCCAATCATTACGACACCTATTCAAGATCAGGGATAATTCAGTTGTTTCCTCTAGATGAGTATGAACTGTTTTTTGCCCAGTTCTCTATCTCTTGTCATCCTTACTGGGATTCATTTTTCCAGCTTGCATGCACACTTTCTCAGTGTAAAAAATAAAATGGTCACAGAGGGACATTCTCATGTGCATCCTCTTAGCAGCCAACATAAGATACAAGTGTTGGGTGCGGTGAAAATAACAAATAACTCAGGGAGCGGAGAAGACAGCTGATGGGGACGTGTTTAGACAGTTGCACACAAGCAGGGCATTCCTCACTTTGTACCAACGCTCACACACAAACACATGTGCGCACGCACACACATATTTTATCTATGCACCACCACAAATTCAAACAAATAAACAGACACAAAATGTTGGGCAAGGTTCTTGACTCATAGGGTACCTCTCACAAACTTGTGTGTACACATACTGACTAACATTTCACTTCCTCTGCCAGCATGCCAAGGCTACCAGACCCGGGCAACATGAGCATGTATTTTAACACACACACTATAACGAACATGCAAAAAACGCATGTGAGCTCGATCAGAAAGCCATGCTTGCTTGACAAATGGCAGGGTGTTCATATTTTGCCCGTGGTGTGGCGGCGGTAATGATTCCATAATTGTCCTGAGCGCTCAGCATTCACTTCCAATCAGCGTCCACAACAGCGCTGCAGCTGGCTGCCCACGCCTCTGGAATCTAGACACACACTTATGCCCACGCCGGCTTAAACACAAAGATTCGGTTGCAACTGTGGCTAATAGGAATCATGAGCAGAATGCTGTTCAAGTGTGTTTACAGTGTTCATCCTTTGACCAAGCATTTGCTATGTGATCCTAGCTGTTGAACTGTGTCTGATACTCTGAACAGGGCAGCTGTGCGATACTACAGCCACGCCTGTACAGGAAATTTAACGCCAAGTGAAGTTCTGGCTTGAAGGCATGCTGACCACTTGTGATGCCCACTTCAGGACATTTAAACAAATCTTAAATCTAACCTAATCTAATCTAACAAATGTAATCTTACTTCCAAACAAAGTGGGGATAAGCAATCTAAAACTCACATTTATCTGATAATGTATTTAACACAGAAAATTTTAGAAATAAAATCAGTTAGGTTTGACAAACACAAGCTTTATGTTCATATTTAATTATGTATTGGAAAAGAGGGGAGTCAAAGTCAAAGTTATTAACACTTATGAAATATGTACAGGACATACACAGAATTGAAAATGCAATACTCCCAGACTAATAAAAATAATATAATACAAATCTACATAAACATTAAGTGAACAGTAAGCATAAAATAAGAAAAAAAAATATATATATATATATATGTTTGTATAATTTAATTTGTTAAAAATGATAGAGTAAAAATTATGCATAATAGTCCCTGATATTAGCATTAGCATTAGCAAGTCATAATATTTTCTCTCAAATTTATGACTTCTATAAGAGAATTACTTACTTTTTCTTGACAATTTCTGAAATTGATCTCAAACTTTCATTTTTTGGTTGCAATTTACTCCTTTTTATCTGCAAAATGGTCTAATAAGCCTTTGTATAAAGGTCAAAATTTTGACATATAGAATTAAGTGTTTTTACTTTCCTATTTCACGGTAGTGTTTGTATGTACTGGTATGTACCTTTTATATATGTATGTATGTACATTATTTTTACTGAATAAACTCATGTCAAGTTTTATCAGCGTTTGTTTGTATTTTATCAAATTAAGTTTCTGAAAATAGGCGTGCAAATAACAGTTTTGTTTTTACTTTTTTTTACCAACCCCAGAGTTTGGAAATTAATCACTGACTGAAGAATTTGTTTATAATAAATAATGAGTAAATAATAAGTAATGAAATGTTAAATAAAATGCATTTACTGGAGCTAAGCCCAAATTAATTAATTAATGTTTTTTATTTATTTATTTACATGTTATCTTTAACTGTGAAGTTATTCCTTCAGAAAAGACCTGTGATTATGACCCAGCGGATTTTAAGTTTGAAGACACGTGATATAAACCGTATCACTATGGTAACGGGGTAGTGCCATACATCATGTGAAGGCTAGACTGTTTCATGCAGCCCACCTGCAGTATGTAGGCCTAAGTGGGCTGTGTTCTAGGCTGCAGCCCCTGAATTGAGATACGGCACAAATCTGTTCTCAGTTCCTGACTTGTATGTTTAGCTACTGGTGGCATTTTATCTTTTTTTTCCCCCAGACATTCTAATCCTTTAAATTATGTAATCCACCGTAGATAAAAATCCCCAAATGGAATCTCCAAATTTGTGGACAATCCCATACAGAGTGATTAACCTTTCTATGCAAAATATTTATGATACTCTGTAAATCACAAAACTGGGTCACAGCGTGGGCACTTGTGCTGTGTAATTCCTCATTCTGTGTCACTAAAAAAAAAAAGACAAAATATTCAACAAAGTACTCAGCTGGCCTTGACATCACTGTGAGTCTACAAGAGTAAAAACATCTTGTACAAATCAGAGAACTATTAGTTTGGATAACTGAGTTTGAGATTCACTGAGAAATATTCATTCTGGTACCCCCTGTAGACTTTAATTAGTGATGAATTAAGCCTCTGGTCTCAGCTTGCTGGAACATGGTCCCTTTCTGCTCAAATATTTTACCACTGACCTCTCTGAAAGGCTGCCAGGAATGTCAGATATCCTGACTGCGTGGGAGTGCCTTGCTGAGTTCCTCCTGGGCAGCTTGCTTGCCTCCTCTGCTCTCTGTTTCATCTATTAGCAGTGCCCTCTGCAGGATGCCAGGACTGCATGTGATGATGTAAGCACATTTCGCCTGTGCTATGCAACAGCCTGTGGCTAAGAAGTGATGCGGGGCAGAGACTCTTTTCATTCACTCTCTTCTTCTTTTCCGTCTTGCTGCTAATACAGATGGTATAAAACTTTGTAAAGTTCGAACTACAGTATCAAAAAAAGCTACTTATTATAGATATAAAACTGGAAACATGCTCGATACTTTGCTCACTAAGAGAGTCATGTACACTGTTGGGGTCAGTGAAATGTTCAGTCACTTAGATGTCATATGGTGTCAGATAAAAGATGCGTCACAGGATGATAGTCTATTTAGCTTATTCATGTGTTTTTATGGGTTTTAAGCTGTAGAGTGAACCAACATCGGACAGCACATTTTGCATTCATTCATTTTAATCTACAGATTTTATGCTTGTGTGGAAACAGACTGTGTCACCGAGGCTGAATCTTGACCTTGTGAGAGAAGCAGCTGATAGAGAGGCTGAGTTACGTGTTGTGGTTATGAAGGCCTTCAAGGTCTGCTTCTCCTGTGGAAGACTGTGGAAGACTGAGGAAGACTGAGGAAGACATTGATGTTAATTAATGAATTTTTTTAGTAATTGTGTGTAACCCCCCAGCTTATCCTTTGTTTTGTTATGTTTTCTAAAACCTTTGACACATGTACACTTTGTACTTCCCTCTGCGGTGTCCTTTGTAAAAGACTGACAATGTAGTTTTTCTTTTTTCTAATTCAGAGCCTTTATATCCTCTGAAAAATCTCCCTCCACTCATCATTATATTTTCAGCTTGTTGGGACCAAATCTCTTCAAAGGATTGGATTTTAGTATTAATGTAAAATATTTGTTATAGACTTAAAAAAAACTTGATCATTATTAATGGCTGGCAAGCTGTTTCCTTTTTCTTTTTTTTATAACAGTGGAGCAAAGAAACAATGTCTCAGTTTCAAGAAAAGGCTGATGAAATTTCAACATACACTGTAGAAACTGCAACGTCAGAAATCTTGGTTTATCAATGAATTTTATTATGCTTGCAAACATTGTTTAGTTTTGATATTGACAAGTGCGCGTGTGAGCCTGTGGCTATTTGTGTTACTGGAAGTCTTCTGCTGCTCAGCATTGTGGAAAAGGTGGGTTTCAGTTCACACCTTTCTTTTTTCACTTGTTAAAATGAAGGTTAGTTTGACTGATGATTTGTAAGTATTGTTTTAGAGCACAGGGTGACTGGTTTAGAGTCAAAAACATCAAAGTGCAACTGTTATCTATCAATCGTCATATCACCACTATCAGCTAAATGCCACAACCCTAACCACAAATGGAGGTAACAGTGGGTTTTCTGTGGACCTGGTAAATTATTATTTGTAAATAGGAAATTTTAAGTGTGGCCTATACTCTCATCGAACTAGCAAACAATAGTGCAGGCAAAAAACTGCCGTGGAAGCATTTGTTGGGTAGTTTTAAGTCATTCAAGTTTTTTTGAGTGATTCCAGTTGGTCTTAACCCTCCTGCTGCCCTTGTGTCAAAATGACCCACAAGGCCAATTTAGACCTAGATATGCTTTATGCTAGAGTAGAGCTTCTGTACCAGTGTCAAAATGCAAAATGCAGCTTTTGCTCTCTTGAGACATGTTGGACACATCCACGATCAAATCAAAAAGGGTTTGGGACACTTGCAATGACTTTGTCTTGTTTGAGAGAAAATTTGTCACACAACACAAGCTTCTGCAACTCAAGCAATGAAATTGAGAAACAATTGGAAGAGACATTCTGTAGACTCCCTCATGAATGCTATTTGCTAACAAGTGTTGATGATTGTTAATGTTGACATCACAAATTGCTCAACATGTAAAGCTGGATGGACAAGTCTTCCATTGTTGACATCTTTTAATTTGTGAATACAAAGTTTTCGACTGCTGGATAGTCGTAAACCCCACTCTCAAAGAATAAAGCCTCTCTGGAAGCTGGAGGGGGGTGGGCTGTGAAGCGCTTCATTTGGATTTAAATACACAGCCTCAAAATGAGTTGATCTAAGACACCTCAGAAAAGTGGTGAAAGAGGGGCTTGTGGAGTTACATTTAGAAAAAGTCCCAACCAAAGCATTGGAGTTCTGCTTTATATAGACCCCAGCTGAATGATTTAAATGTGAAAAAGAAGGATTTAAAAGCATGATATGTCTCCTTTAAAGTCGATCTCATCTCTTCACATCTTTTTTATTGCCGTTGTTTTCGGTCAGCTTTACCTTTTCCCTCTTTTCATGCTCTTCCCAATTTTTCTCTCTCCAGTTTTTTCCCCTCCCTCTCCTTTCAACCCCCCGCCCCACCCTTTTTGGAACGGCGAGCTTTGGGTTGGGTGACAGCAGCAGCTGCAGAAGGAGCAGCTGCTCTATGTGTGTTCCTGGATATGTGCAGTTTGTGTGTGTACATGCCACAGCTTGTCCCCTCCACCAGACTGCTTGGGCAGGGTTGGTCCAAGCAGGGTACCACAACCCTGCCAACAGCCCATCAACCAAACCAGGCACTTCTGTCGCGATACTCTTAAAAACACGCGAGCGCGTGTGCACAAACACTTCTCACAGATATGAAAGCCAAATGCACAGCCCTACACAACACCACCCCTTTACACAAACATTCATATTCAAATGCGCTCCCCATTCAACGAGAAACCCAGTTATTCATTCAGTTATGAGCGAGAGTGAAATATATGGAAATAAACCCTCACAACTTCTGTGAGTCATCCATCCCCTTGCGGAGTTTCTGACAGACAGAATGCAATTTAGGAATATTCAGTCTGCAATGTAAAAGGATGAAGAATGAGGCAGGTGTTTTATATGACAAAAAAAGGGAGAGAAACACGCCTGATTACAAGCACACACTCTGAAGTCTTTTCACACAGCAGACTCCAAGGTTTAGTGCCCAGGGCAATGTTAAGCTGAACTCTCCCGGTGTCTGAGGGTGAAGGGGGATCATCACATTTCATAGTCAGTGGATAGTCCTCAGAGGCTTTCATCCTGTACAGAGGCGATTTCCATTCACTCGCCCTGCATGAGTGTGCAAAACTCCCCCTTATGCGCCCCCCCCATCCCACAAACACACACACTAGCCCTTCTAGTTATAGGCATTTTTTAGACTGTTCTCAAGTTGCCACTGTCTGTCTTTGGCGGCTCTAATGAGAGATAGGCCTGGGGCGATGATTTATCACAGGTAAATAAACAAAGCTATATAGGCTAATGTTTGTCTTCAGATGGCTGTAGTCCATTGTTTTGTGGGGCCCGGTTGAATGTGTCTTGAACTGGGTGAAAAAGGAGGAATGAAAGCAACAGGAAAATAAATGGTAAGAAGAAAGAAGGAGAGAAAATAATGACAGGGAGACAAGAGAAAGGGAGAAGAGTAGCGAGATGAGAAGAGATTGGAGCTATCATCCAGTTAGCTGCTGGTGCTGAGGGAATACTGTCTTGTCATCGGAGCCAGTCATGCAGACGAAGAAGCAGGAGCTTCTGTTGCATCTTGGTGTTTCCCTGTGTCTGCGCAGCACCATCTTATTGCTTTGTGGCAGCTTACTTTGTCTGACCATTCTTCCCAACCCTTCCAGTTCTCTGTTTCTTTTACCCTCATTTATCTTTTTTTTCCAGATTTTCAGTCTCTTTTTTTATAACAAACATCCATCTCCCACCCAGCCTCTCATTTATATTTTCCTTCAATTTCTCAAAAACCTCACCCACACATTCCCCAGTTAATTTTGCTTGACTTTCTTTCTCTCTCCTTCTTGTCATGCTCCAGCGCTCATGTGGGAACTCCAGCATTATGCCCGTGGTGTTGTAGCCTTGCCCCGGGGGGGGGGGGGGGTCAATTCTTAGGCCCAGCGGGGTGCTGGCCTTCTTGCCTCTGCAAACCAGAGGTAGTGGACAATGCGTTGGACTGGAAGGATGAACAGCTGGAGGGCTGGAGGCCATCGGGGGCCAGCTGAAGCCACAGAGGTCACAGCCATTGAAAACTTTGGCTCCGGGCTGAAAGGTAAGGGGTGAAAGAGGATCATGCTTCTAGAGGAGAAAAAAGAGCTCTGATGCCTGCGTGGCTCACAAAGGACACGGTTATGCTGCCATCCAAGCAGGCCGTCCCAAACAACACCCCAGTCGCTCTCTTGTCATTTGATTATGTGTCTGTATTTCCATGCACAGCAACAGGAATTATTACATTTGTGCTGCAGCGTAGAAATAATATATGGTGTTTATTTTTAATAAACCAGCTGTGTCTGTATCTGGAGCGGTGCTAGTGATATATAACACTTGGCTTTAGAGTGTTCATCTTTTACATTTATGATGCTCATATTGGTAGGGGAAGAAGTCAATAACTTCAAGGCCCTATTGCAGAGCCACTAAGCCATTCCCAGGTCTTCCGGTATTGAAAAAGCAACTTTTTTTGATTAGTAAACAGTGGAGCATGCCCTTCAGGGTACTCCTCAAGACCAGCAGGAACGTAAAGGTTAATCTTCGGTTTATTGCCACCAGCAGTCGGACAGATAGTACCTTTTAAAATTCCTTGTCAGGAGCTATTGATCCATTGATGTCAGTACCCCCTGAACATGATGTTTTTTGGTTTCCCATGTCTTCCAAACCATTACATGACAATACCCTGCTTCGTTCTATGAAACATGACTTAATAGTCCACAACATGGCTTGTGAATGAGCCTTTTTTTTGGCTTTTAAGAATTGTTGGTGTCCACTTAAGTTTTCTGTTTGCATTTAATTTTACGCAGCACCGTTCCTAGAAAGCAAAAGCAGTCAACTGAAAGACTGGAGTGATGAGGCGCCCTTACCCTGTAACAATGAGCCATCGCTCAGCGTTATTGAGCCTATTAATCTGAGTATGTATTTTATTTGAGGAGGACAATGGGGTGAGTGATCAGACTGGCGAATCGGTTCTCCTTTTCCCTTTCCTCTCCTCTCTGTGTCTTCTTTAGACGCTGGCCTGTGATGGGAAATCTATATGGTGCGGGAGGCCAATTTAAGTTGCTTCAGCAGTGTGGGTTTGAAAAGCGAGCAGCCAGGGTAAACATAGTAAATAACGCCTCCACTCTGAATGAATTTCAACAGGAGGAGATCTGAGGGGTTGGTGTTTTTCATCGGCTATGTTTCCAGACTGTTTCTGATGTGGGGGAGAGAGGAGCTCAGTTTTCTTCTCTTGTGCGCAGTTTGTGTTGTTTTCCATCCAGCTATCTATGCACTTCCACCTGTATGTCAGACTGTCAAGGCCTGCATGTGTAACCTAATTGTTGCTTCTTGTAGAAAACAAAACTTCCCAGAGTGTTATTTGTGTTTTCTGTGTAGAATTTAGGTATATACTTGCGCTTTAGGTTTTCCTCTTGCCTAGCTTACATCACTTATGACCCTGAAACTCATTCCTATTTAAGTTACGGTGTATTAGGATTAGTGGGCTGCAATTAATTCACTGCCTTCAGGGCCTCTCTGGCTTTGTACAAGGGGTCAGACTGGGTCAGGCCAGATTTTTCTCTAAGAGTAAGCAGCGCTAGGTTTGTGTTGGATGAGATGAGACTGGGCTAATTCTCTCCAGCAGCTGGTCCTTTTCACTCACTGTTTACCCTCTGATGCAAAAGCTGCTGCTTTGCCCTGCCTGCCTATAAAAACATCTCTTTACACTTCGACTGACCAAATTTAACAATCCTCTTAATTAAAAGCTGAGCCAATCCTATCTGTTTTTTTCAGCCTATTGATTTAGTTTGGGGACTTTTGGCCTGCAGTAAGCAGAAGCTTGAGATTGGACTTTGCCAGATCTAAATTGAGTCATGTCATGTATCTTCAAGCTGACCGCTTTTGTGGTTTCTATGCTCCATCATTATAGTGTTCCTAGTTTTGCCTTTGCCTGGCTAGCAAATGTAGGCAAAGCTGAGGAGAACCTTTGGTTATTTAGTTACTTGCTCGGTGGGTCACCCAGTTCTCTGTGACCTGCACCTCTGCAGTCGGGAGTTGCTTGGTGAATGCTGTGTCATCAGAGATTTGCTGTCTTGCCCCCAAAGCATGCTTAGTCTAAACACTGCACTTTGTGGCTGAAAGGCCATCTGTCACAGGAGGGAATCCGGCTTCTCTTCCAAAAAGCATAAACAGGGGCGGACCGTTAAGCCACGGCGCAGCTCACTGTCATGGAAATGCCCCATCTGAGTAAAGCTCAGGCCTTAATCCCACACCCTCCCACTCTCGCAGCTGCTTTTTAGGGCTCTGTGGTCGCCTGTGCTCTCTGTGCAGCTAAAAAAAGAAAAGGGGTCTTATGAGTAATATTTAATCAGAGATGGCTGGTCAGCTTGTTAGCTTCTGGTTCACAGCATATCCCAGGCCTGCCGTCACACAAAACCTAACTAGATGAAATGGATTTACCTGCAAAAAAGATACTTCATTTTAATAATACGTATGTACTGGTTTATCTTGTATTACATTTTACAATTTTGCATGTGCAGCTTCAAAAATTTTTGCCAACTAAACATCTGGTTTCAACATGTTTGTGGTCATTTCGCTTCTCTAATAAAGCTACTTCATTATCTGCTTATTGAGGTTTATTCCCGTTTGTTTTAACATATAACACTTTCTTTTTACTATAGCTTTTCAAACCCTGAAATTTTAGTAATATATCTGGGCTGTTTAAGCTGTCATTTTTTTTTTTACTTTTTTTACAAGAAAAATGTTGTGTACGCCCCAAAGCTAGGGACCAGAAGTAGCTTAAGAAGGCAGAAGATCCTGATATTTCATATATGTTTGCAAAGATTTATGTCTAGTAATTATTGGGGCTGTTTCTGCCAACACAGAGAGGATCAATTTGTTCAATCAATTCCAGTTTTAAGAGGATAGGCCAGATTACCAGAGCTGAGGGCCGATGTAGACGAGGGGCCCATAATGCTCTTAATAGGTCGCTAAAATGTGTGGTAAAAACACTGGTGTTGGTCAGTGTAGGATTCCTCAGAGATCAGACTTTTCCTTATTTTTCTTGTCTTTTCAATCTTTTTTCTTTTTTTTCTATTTGCTGAAGATGACATTTTGAGAGTTTACAAAGGAATTTACAAGATGTTTTAAACCATTAATCTAGAAAGGATGCCAGTATAAGGTCAGATAGTGAAGCATGATTTAAACAAAACTACATACAAACTTTATTTTACCAACTAATAGAATATTTGGAGTTGTTTCTTCTCAGTGATTTACAAAAAAAGAAAGAAAACTACATTTATTTAAGTCAACAATTGGCTGTTCAAAAGCTCAGGTTACTTTAGAGAAACTGCAATGAGAAACTAGTCTCCAACAGTCACAGCCAAGTGAGATTCTGCATTTGTATGTATGTGTATGTGATGGAAATCTGCTGGAGTCTCTGTGGATTGCATCAGATAAAGCTGGGAATCAGTGACAAGATAGATGGAAAGCTAACCTAGGTTTAGTCACTGTTTATTTAGGAATTAAAGTGGGCTGAAGAGTCAACAGTCAGAAGGACAACATTTTGCTCAAAGAAACCTGAAACCAGAGACCTAAGTGATGTCAAACATCTCAGACAGGAACTTTTGATAACGTAGCTTTGTCTGCATTAAAAGTTAAAACAGTATATTAAAAAAAACAGATTGCTGAACTCAAATCCACAGACCCTGACCAAGGTGGTCTGGTCAGTGTTAGCAGCACTTGCCAGCAGGAGGTCACAGTTCTGTGAACATGGAAGCAGTAATTCACTTCAGGTCTTGTTTGACTCCGAGAGTTGGGAGGGAAAAAAGTACAATTAAGCAGGTAAATACCATACATGAAACAAAGTATAATGTTTCTCCAGTCATTGCTTCAGTGATCTACAGAATATGCTGCCATTTTATTTTAGTTTTGTTTAGTGTTTTTTGTTGTTGTTTTTTTTTTTTGCCTCAGTTATGGCTGAAGCTTTGACGTATTTGTGAAGTAAACCCTTGATATACAGTTTTTTCATGTGTTTGGTGTTGAAGTGAGCATTGGTGTCTAAACTCATTAACCAACAGTGCTTTGGATGCAGAAAACAAGGGACCATAATTGTGTGTGGAAACTTTGTGTAAAAACGCAAAATGAGCATTTCATTCATCTCACTACAGTATTTAGTGCCTGTAGTCCTTCACTGTACCACCATACAATTAACGGGTTGAGGATTTAGTGCCTGGCTCGAATGCTGGCGAGAGCACTTCTTTTAGCAGTGATTATGCTTTCAGACATGGTAATCACAGATCCTGATGACTCTGCCATACATTTCTTATGGGACTTCTGTCTGGATATTGCTTTGCGTGGCTATAAATACATCTGAATGACCTCTGAAGATTTTTCAGGGAAGTTCCTGTGATTACGGAGCTGTCTGTCTTTGACCTACAAGTTGGAACCACCTATAAGAAGGCACCTCTCATTCCCTTTCAAACCAGGAAGGAAAGCTTTTTTTTTAGTTTTCAGTCACTCATGTACTAATGAGTTTTCAGAACACTTAATTCCTTTTTTATTCTTTTTTTTTCTTTTAATTTTCACCTCCCTCCTGCCACTCTGCACTCACTGGCACACACCTCTGAGACATCTGCAGAAAGGTTGGCATTAGCATGTGAAAGGATTCATACAGACAATGCTATGCATTATGTATTCACAGCATTTGTATGAAATGCAGCTGCTGTCATTTTTTGCAAGCCTGTAATCTACTGGCAATATTTCAGACAAAGCAGGGAGAACAACTAAAGAAGACACATAGACCACTTCCGCGTCTACTATACCATACGCCGCACACTTGAAAAACTCACCATGTCCTCCACCCTGAAAAACATCAAATGCTCGGAAGTGTCACATCTGTCAGAACCGGCTGAGCCGACTGTCTGCCAGAGAGACACTCCACCAAGTGGGCTGTGTTAATAAGAAGGGGGTTGTTTTTCTTCTTACCCAGAGGCAACACCGCCAAGCAGTAAACAGAGCATTTGATCCCTGAGACTTGTTGTGTAGTTGTCACTTTTTCAGATCAGTCCCCTTTTTTTATGGCACCTTTTCCATGCAAGAGTACATAAATCTTGGAATGTTAGCAAGTTACAGTCAAAGTAATAGTTGACTTCATAAAGAGTTTTCTTTCTGAGACAAACAGTTATTTTTAGAGCAGGTGCTTATTATTTAAAGTGTACACAAATCTAGTGCATCATTAAAACTACATGCATGGTAATAATACTCTGCAAATCCTGTATGTTTGTATTGTGGATCTTCAATTGATCTGGTTGATTTAGATGTGAATACAAATAGAATTGTTGTCCACCATTTTTATACAGTTGGCTTTTAAGAAACTTTCCTGGTATGGCATAAAAATAGGCTGCCTTCAGGCCCAGGACTCCCTTGGAAAAGAGATCTGAGATATCCATGGGACTTGCCTGGTTAGATAACGGTAAAACAAAACAAAACAAAACAAAATCACACACAGTACTTTTAGAGTCTGTAAGTAAAGAAGGTGGTTTCCAAATGTTATTTTAGATGAGTGATGCATAGTTTCCCAGCAAAAGTTCAATTATTAGCTGCTTCAAGTGGTTTCAATGGTTGATTGATTGTTTTATGTAGTTTTTTTCCAAACAAAGAAGATGCTGTAATGTGTAGCGCTTGGTGACTTTCAGCAGGACCTAAATACAGAAAAGAAGAGGCAGTTTTTATAACACAACTCAAAGCTAATAATAAACAGACAATAAGTAAGAAATTTTGTGGTTAACAAAGGACCTGAAAATTAAAACTGGAATAAGTAAGTACTGAGTAACAACAAGTGTGGAGCTGTAAGCAGAATTAACCAAACAGTTGAAACAACCTAGCAGTGGCACCCCCAGTTCACACAAACCATTCATCTTCTTTAACCAAGCCATACATATAAACCCAATAAGTAACTGCAGTAAATATGTGAACAAATTGTAATTTAATACACACACCAACTATGGAATTACTTTACATTGACTTCCCTTCACTTTTTGGAACTTTTATAGCCAAACACCGGTCCATTTACCCTAAAATTTATCTGTCAGCAGTGTTTCCCGCAGCGCATAAATAGCCTGGCGGGCCGCCAGGCAATACATGCCTCCCCGCCAGGCTATGCTTTGTTTGTTTACTCAGAGCCGACGTCGACGCGCAGAGCATGTGCTAAATT
>JAUBOC010000002.1:10323615-10338614 GCA_032275365.1 Anablepsoides cearensis
TTAGTTACTGTTTGAGGAGTTGAATTTTCTTTGTTTTGTTTTATTATTTGGTTTATTATTGTATGAAATATTTTATTTTTTTATAAAAAAGGAGCAGACATCATAAGATTTTTTTTCTTCTTCTGCTACCTTTCATTTTGTTTTGTTTGTATTGTTTTGTTGTATGAAATGTGTTTTTGTTTATATTTTTAATGAAATTAATAAAGTTATATATACATATATAAAAAAAATCTGTAACAGAGTCAGCAGCTTGGGTGTATTATACATATTTCCCAGGCACATAGTTCAATTCTATACCACAATCAGGTTACTATGTTACTTTAAATTGGTATGAAAAAGCTGTACAAATTAATTTGACTTTGCATCATAGCTTATGTCCCTGTGATGGACTTGCAACCTGTCAAGGTTTGTACCCCTTCCCTCACACAGTGACTGCAGGATATGGCCACCAGTGACCTCTGTGACCCTGAAAGGAAAAAGTGGGTATAGATAATGGTTGGTTGGATGGATGGATGGATGGATGGATGGATGGATGGATGGATGGATGGATGGATGGATGGATGGATGGATGGATCATAGTCTATCTAAACACCCTGTAATTGGCTTTTGTATTTAATAACCTTCTACTGTTTCCGACACTCCCACTTCAGCACATATTCACAGGAATGCTTTTTGCCATTTACAACCTTTTGTAGGAGAAAAGTCCAACCAGTTTTTACAAATCATGTCATCCTGGATAACTGAGCTTCTCACCCTATTTCTAAAGGAAAGCCCATTTACCCTGTCCTAACCCTTGTCCCATTTGCAATAAAGCTCAAATTAAAATTAGATCATTGTGGTTAAATTTCAGGCTGCGAGGCTGATAATGACTTAGGGGCACATGTGACTGTGGCTGTATATGAGGTCTGTGTGAGATACAGAGCAAATGTTTGCCAACTTTGGTCTGAAGTTTGCTTTATTCTGGAAAGACTTTTAAATATTTGCTCAGGGTGCTTTGAACCAAAAAAAAAACTGTCAAAACTGGAAATGGAATATCTCAAACTACCCTTATACAAAATCATCAGTGATTATTAAACAAAGACTTTTATAAAATAAGCATTTAACATTTATTCAGTAACGTTATAATCAGTCTCTTATCATTATTTCTTTGAAAGCAGGATCAAATCAGTAGCATTTTTTTTTATTATGTTGTAGTTATTAAAAATAGGCAGCAGAATTCAAACAAGATGTCTGTGTGCAGCACAAATTTAAATGAGTTTCTCCCTCTTCAGAGGGAAGCAATTAAAGCAGCCTTGTCAAACAACTGCTTTTAAATGTATAGTGTGATGCATATGCAGCAGTACATCATCACAGATCCCAAATAATTGATGTAAAGCTTTTGGTTCATGCATTCCACTCTCATCATGGCTTCTCTTGTGAAAATACTTAAGCACCCCAGACAGCTAGAATCTAATTGACGTGAAAAATAAAATAATTTCTGCTGAATCCCAAAACACAGACTGTTTGATTGGTGCAGTGAAATATGGAGGATAGTATTTGAAATCTATGCATTTTATACAATTACAACTGTCATCTCCTCTGTGTGCAATAAAAGTGATTGATTATTTTTACAAGAAGCAGAACTGAATTGCTTCCTTTGAATTGTTTGTCTCCACATTAAGCAGCATTTCTTCCATGGTAATTATCTTTATATTTCTGAAAATATTTTAAAGTGTGCAAAAAGGATTATTCCCATGTTTCTTTGCCTGGACTGCTGCAGTGATCCTCTTTTGGCTGCAGCCTGAAGCTCGTCACATGCAGCCTGCCTTTATGTCTTCATGCGGACTTTGACATTGCCAAGCAATCAATAGATCCACAGCACTGCAATGCATCTCGCCCTGATTATAATGAAGATAGCCAGTCATTTAAAATGCTAATGGACAATTTCACCTAATAGGAGACATTCAGCCCAGCACTTCATTAAAATTTAGAGGTGGAAAAGTCTATTCCAATTAAGTTTCACCCTCCTTTTCCCCGCAGCGCCAAACCCATTAGGATTTTAAGAAATGTCAAAATGTCCCATCTAACAATCTTAACACTCCACACAGGAAACACGCTCAAAACCTAAGTGTGGCAGGGAGGGTGTGTGGGGCGGGCTGGTACTGAACAAAAGCACCATTCAGGAACATTAGTGGCATATGGATGAGGTCATCCACTGCATTTAAGTCACTGGCCATAACACAATTACACTCAGAATGCTTTCTTTAATTGTTGGGCCATCTTTTAATTTCTGTCCTTTAAAAAGCCATTACAGTTATTAGGTTTTATTTATTTATCTATTATGGATTGAATGTAGGGATGCTTCATTTAAGATAACAGAGTTTATCATTATTATTCAGTATCCATATATGATGTTTGTAGGACAACCAAATATGTAGTAACATCCTGTCTAAGAAAGTAATGCATAACTAATTTATACTATGTGCATGTGTGCGACACATATGGAGAAGTAGAAAATGTGTGCTGATGTAGTTTTGGGAAATAATCTAAATGTATTAATTTATTTCTTCTTTATATTAATAAAATCTAATCAATGAATTATTTAGATAAAATATCTCCAAGTGGATTTGTTTGATAAAAAATAACAAAAGTTGAAAAATCTAGTTTGTAAAAATACTTGCATTCTTTTCTTGACTCTTGATTGAAGTGTACTACTGCTCGTCCGCTGTAATTACTTCTGTTAAGTTCTATTATTTTTATCTTTAGCAACACCTACTGTTCAGGAGGAGAACTGCAGCACCGACATTAACAGCAACAAACACTGAAGTGTGCTTCATCCCAGATCACTAAAATCCCAGGAATAAAAATAAAACAGGTTAACTTGTGTTTTATTTTTTCATTTTGCTGCTTACGGCTGATTTACTGCTGTCTGGCAGGTTTTCTAAGATTTGCTAAGATGCACTAGACCTGATTTGCATGTAATGTTTGTTATTTGTGAATCAGGTTTTATGAAAGCGTATTGTTTTGTAAAACGACACCTGTTCTTGAGGGGTCATTCATTCTTAGGTAGTAAAAATAGTTTTAATAACTGACATGAAATATTTCTTGTGTTATGTTGTATTGCATTAATTCTTGATTCAAACAATAGTATTTTCTTTGAAAATGTATATTAATTTAACATTCTGTCTGCATATTTGATGTTTAACTGACTTTTAGACAATGTCACAACTTAAAGAATAGAGCATTTGTGTATACGCAAACCATACAACCATGTTCCTGCAGTGTTTCACACTCCACACAATGAACCATTTCTGGGTCACAGAAAGGAGGCGTGTCGGAGCTTACAGATAGTCACAAGACAAATAGGAGCCAATAAATTCATAATCAGAGAACTTTGAGTTGTTTTCCAAAATTGCTTCTTTGATACTGATCACATCATTTTACTTCCGGCTGTGTGAGAGTACAGACAGGGCTCTGTATGGCAACACATAGAGCAAAGTGTTTCCTTCTGCAAATCAGCAAAGCTCTTGTGCTGTTGAACTTATTTCAACTAGGAAAACAAATACATTTGATGTTAATGATGTTAAAATGCACAGCTTAATTGTACTGAATCAAACACGTCAGTGTGAATTTCATCTCATTAGAAACAAAATCTGCAAAGTTAATAAGTGTGTTGACTCAGGCTCCGTGTGGCTCGGGCACATTTTTCATCTGATATATAAGGCTTTCTCAAACTTTGCAATTTTAACTGAATCAATATAAAATTGGGAGCAGAACACTATCAGTCAGATTTACTTTTTGAGAACAAAGACAGTCTACGAGCTTCTGCTGTGAGATAATATAAAAGTTGGCAATGTGTGCCTTTTTATGCAAACTTTAAAACATAAATATAGAAAGCATTGAGTCAAACAGAAGACAAATGTGGATCTCCTATAAATGTTCAAAAGAGAAGTAAAGTGAAAGATAAATTAATGAAAATTATATGTCGGTTATCAAATTTTAACTGCACGACTGAATCTATTTTCGAGTAATATTAAAACAGCATTTGGTAACATCTTTATATCACACATGCATACACACTTCTAATCAAATAATTTTATCTTATTTTGACACCTAGAGCAAGTTTATTGGTAGAGGCAGACTTCATGCGTCAGTTTGTGTGCGGCCTGTCAGCGTGTGAACTGAGAGGAGACCTTTTTAGCATAGTGAATTAAAAAAAACAAAGGCTCTGCCAGTGATGTAAACACAGGGAATTAAAGCTGCGGCAGTTCACTGCACGGCCATCTCCAGCTAATTTGGCTGTACTAAAAAAAATGCCTCTACTCAATTATAGCATCTGCTTTCTCTGCATAACTACACAAGTGAATATCATCTGCAACTGGAGATTTTGGGTGTAAGCGCTGCAATCTGTCTTCAAAGTGTATTTAATTAGAAAAAAGAATATATTTTCTGCAATTTGTGCACAATACTGATACAACTGCCTGATGGGAATTCATTAGAGATGCAAGATGTTCTCGTCACAAAACTATTTTTTTTTCCCTGTTGGAGAAGTTGTTTCTTCCTGACCTTTTAGGTCAGAACAAGATCTTTTCCATGCTCTCACAGCCAGAGAGCCATTGGCAGGCCTGCGGTTGGCAATTATGCCTCAAACTGCTCTCCTTCTTCTCTTCTCTGTCCAAACTCTCAGACATGCTGAGCATCTACCACCCACTGTACTCACAGTAAGGTCTGAAAGCCATCAGACCAAAAAAAAAAAAAAAAAAAAACATTTGCAGCATAGTTTGGCCATGGCTGCAGGAGATCCAACAACAGTTTAAAGTGAACTATTTTTCTGAGGGAAAAAAATAGTTCCAGGAGTTTACTTCTACTCAGTAAAACTTGTAAGAATAAAAGGTTTCTCTCATGATAATAAAAACCCATTTTGTCTCTACATTCTCTCGTACATTTGTGAGATTGTAGAAAAAAAGTAAAGCCAACAAGTTAGATAGTGATTTTTTTTTCTCTAGAGCTCATAAACTGCTTTAAGGATATGTTAAGAAAATAGCTTTTTCAGCTTCTTGTCTCACTTCAGCAAATGGGGCCACTTAGATTGAACCTGAAGTGTGATTCCCAACCTGAAGAAATGCAGTTGTTGTCTTTAGCAGTGAAGCAATGGCAGCTTCAGTGAAAAATGCAATGTTTTAATTTGTGTCCTGGTGATACAAAAAAAACAGCAAACTGATTTGTAAAAAGAAGAAACCACAGGAGGAGTGATCCAGGTTGTTTGAGCTCCATGACTTGGGTTCTCTGAAGAGGCTTTCCTTCTCTCACTGCAGCTGAATGGCACACAAAGAGGCAGTTAGTGACCCACTGACCCCATCCAGAGGGAAACAGAGCAGGGTGGGATCATATCACCACCAGCTGGACCAAGGCCAGTGCTCAGCCATAACATTCTGGTCAGAGATAACCTACTTTTTAATTACATACGGACTACAGCTTTGAGAAATTTCACCAGTTAACCCTCTCTGGGGAGGTTGCCGCTAAACTTGACACGATACAAATACAGCTTAATGTGATTAGAACAGAGAGCGGAGGGCTGGGGAAAAGCCATGACTCAGAGGAAAGTTGCTTTGGTCTCGTGATAAAGTGTGAAAAGACAATCTTTGTGCAGGTGCATGCATGTTTGATTAAAAATAAAATCTTAAAAATGGCAATTAAAAAATCTATATACTGTATATGTATACGTTTTTCAAGTGCAAATAGTAGCATCAGCAGCTAAGAGTACTTCTAATGCAGGCTCGGACACTTGTGGACAAAAAAATTGTCATAGAAACTTGACAGTGAAGTTGAAATTTAGAGTCTTTACATCATCTGCTTAGAATTTTTTTAATTTAGTTGCTTTAGGATAGCAGTAATCAACTTGCAGAGGTCTGCGATAACTGACAGGGGCAAATGCGCAGCAAACAACAAAACACGTTGCAAAAAAAATGATGCATACACAAAAAGGAACTGCAAGTAAAAAAAAAAACTTGCATTAACAAAAAAAACAATTGCATTTAACAAAACAGTTCTTCATTAGTTACGTAATACTTTGCTCTATCAAAAAAAAACATCAACTTCAAAGTCTTGTTTTTGAACTGGTAACTATTTAGAGACTAAATGAGTTGACAGTTCTTGTAAAAGAGGTATAATTAGGAAGATATAGATTTCAAGGGAACAGTGGGTATGCATTTGGTGATTCAAATCCCTGCCCAAGCGCATGCAGTTTTTGTGCCCCTGAGCAAGACACTTAATCCAACCACCACATGTATAAATCTGTTGGTGTGATTGTGGTGGTCTGGAGGGACCATTGGTGCAGAACGTCAGCCGCACTTGCAAATAAACTTCAAATTTTTAAGTACTTTCTGTACTTAACTATTTTTGAAAGCACATACTACAGTACTGTAAGTTAAGAAATAATTTAACAGAGCTAATTTTACTTTGATTGGAGTAATATTTGACCTGTAGGATTAGTACTTTGACTCAAGTAAGAAAACTGAGTACTTTTTCCACCACTGTCCACTCGCCCTACTGAGTAGCTGCTAGCTTCTTAATCTGCTTTTTTTCTAAACTGAGTGTGTTCAAAAAGCTATCTGCAATAGATTATATATTAATTAGTCATAACCTTTTTACAGAAGCCCACTTAGAAGGATCTGAACCATTCCTTTAAGTTTTTTACATAGGGACCTTTGAAAAGTACATTTTTAACAAAAAATACATATTTTTCAGACGAGCATGGTTGGTGAGTTTATGTGGCTTTTAATTTGGCATAACAGAAGGTTGTTAAACACTTCCTTTTGATTTTAAAAACCAGTCATTTTGTACCATAAAGTAGACAATATAAATACTAACAATAAAATATGCTTTGGCTATAAATTTGAATTTATGAACTAAGGTAAAACAGCTGCTATTTCAGATTGTATGTTTGAACCCCATCATTTTACAAGTACTTCCTGTGGGCTTTTTCATTCATAAATGCATTATTGAAATAGCAAGTTCTGGGTTTGTTAGTGTAATAGGGCTCAAGCGAGATCAGTTACACCAATCCAAAGTTTCTCATTTGTTTTGATGAACACCTGGCCTCATGCACTCTGTCTTCCTGTTATGACAGAACATGGAAAAGTCATCTCGTCCATCAGGTCCTTGCCATTTCAAGGTAACCTTACAAGTCTGCCTCAGATGGTCAGTGCATGCAGCGTTCTGCCATGACAGCGATGCTCTCTGAGCCATATCCTCGAGGTCAAAGGTGGAACAGCAGGTTCATCACCATAGAGAGACAAATAAGAAGCAGCGGTTCAGCTGGCTGACAAAACAGCCTGGTTGTATTGCTTTAGCTGCAGTCTTGTTCAAACATTTCTCATCATTTGCTTCAGCTCCGCACAATCATACCAAGCCAGATAATGGTATCTGATATTAAAATTCAGATAAGTCTGATAATTAAAAGTTGATATCCACTGCGAGATCCATCTACATTAAAATGCCACATTTCAAAAAGAGGAAAAATGGTTTCATAAAGCATAATGAAGAAAAATATTACAGGAATACATAAATGGGTTCAGATTGCAGATTGTGCTGATTAAACATGCATATAAATAGGGGCAAATCAATCTGTTACCATTTGCCTTTTTTTTTTAGTCAGTTGAGTCATTTTATTGTCCCAGATTTCCCAGATGGGAAACTGAGCTGTGCAACCAGGAAAAAAACATGAAAACAACCCGATCTCACAAAAATGCATGAAGTGAGCACAACCTATTTGATGATACATTACACGGTGGTAGCACTTAAAGTCCTCAAATTATGTGTTGAATGATACCATGAAATTAATACTGGTGAAACAACAGTAAGGAGCTATATGGTATACAACATCTTTTTTCACATTGTGGAGAACAAACCTATACACTCAACAGATGTAATAAGAGGATCCAGAAAAGTAATTGACATTGTTGAACAATCATTGTGCAGTGGCAAAGAGCTATAGTTATTGACCTATAAAGGCATGTGTTCAACCACTGTTTATAATATAAACTAAGTGTCCATGGATGTTGAGAACTAAAACCAGCAGGACCCAGTTTCCAGGTGCTGGAGTGTTGAATTTTTGGAACCAGAGTCTGCTCATTAGGGATGAGGGGCTTTAAGTACTCATCAGTCCCCTGCACACAAACTTGGTGTTACATGACCTTATTCTGAGGGTGAAACAATTATATATAGAAAAAAAAGTTAGAGAAGTGCATGTTTTACCATAAAGCAGCAAGATAAATGTGACATAAACCAATTGTAGTCAGCATCTATTACAGTTACCTGAGGTGTATTGTTATCATTTCCATGCTTACCAGTGGGCAATGTTCAACAAGCTGAGCTTGATTCAAAACATGTACCTGTCTGCAGGGAAGCTGGTCCTGTTCGAGAGACGGCATTTATTGTGACTTGGCACTATATAAATAAACTGAATTGAACATATTTTTTCCAGCATCACCTTCTGTGTAGAGATCTGATATTTGCAAAGGATCTGAATCTTTTGAACAGTTGTAAGGAGCTGTTTGTATTTTTTTTTGTAACATATTTTTACTCTCCTCTTTCGCTTTGTCACAATAAACAGGCAGAGCGGTGGAGTACAACAGCTCAAGGGGAAAGGCAGAGGGCAATTTCACAAGGTTTTGCCTATGTGACACGATGACATCATCTCGTTATGAGGTAAATCTCTATGTGATTACGGAACTTGTTCAAAAAAGAACAGCTCTGTTGGACAGTTCTATGAAACAAACGGTTTATCAAGATCCAGATCCCTTCAGAGCCTTTTATCCCATCTCTACTTCTGTGTTTGATGTATATTGTTTATCATGTATGGGCTCAAAATAATGGCAGTTGCATTAAACTTTAGAGTACTGTTATATTTGCTTACATAATCTAGATTGTATGGGTGTTAGGGAACATATAAGATATACTTCAATGAGTACCTTGGTGCCAACAGTTTGATCCAGGTTTTGTACAACACATAAACAAATGCAAATTGATGGGAATTTTTACTTGTTTAGTTAACCAATAAAAAAAACTATAACAGACCATATCCTTCTTATCACTCTGTATTTTGCGTAATCTGGTAATAATTTTATAATCTGCATATTCATGAAGGCAGACATGCTGAATGGGTTGCGGCTGCTGTTTTGCTCATCTGACAGATGGAGTCCTTGCTTTGCACCATTAATAAATCATCAAGTTTGAATGACATTTCATATGTAGTAATTGTTGATAATTTGAGGCCTTACTGTACAACAGTTGAAATTCACAGCCTTTCAGAACTGATCCTGCTGTGCTGATGAATGATTCTGGCTTATCGTCTTAAAAAAACTCCAAGTCTTCTTCAGGAAGGTCCAGTTTAACAAAATACAGTTTATGCCTTTGACAAGTTGTTAGGTTAATAATAAATATATTCTTCCTTATGTCATTTGTTCATAAAAAAGCAACTGTAAAATGTAATGACACCAAAGCTGAAAGTTGGCAGCTCTCTGCACATCATCCACACTGAGACACAGCTCACCTTGTTGAAAATGCATTAGTTATCCGTAAATTTCCATTTCAGGTCTGAGGTCTCCGCTATAATTCAGCCGATTTTTGATCACATGAATAAAGAGTGTTGAACAAGCGATTTGATTTGCATACACACTTGTCTGAAAGTTTGCATTCATGCCATACCTGTGTGCCACACACTAATGAGGCAATTATTTAGACAGCAGGTCTGCGAGTCTACTGGGGAGGGGGATGCCATAGAGTTCGCATTTGTAGGATTAACATGGTTAGCTGGACTTCAGAGAAGCAGAAGCATAGAGAGGGGGAATTTCACACTATCTAATGAAGAAGACTTTTCACATTTCACGGCAAATAATGAATTCTCGAAAAAAATAAAATAAAAGGGGTAAAAAAAAAAGGGAATGAGCTTCGCAAGAGACATGGGACGCATTTTAAACAGGGAGCTGTCAGTTTCCCAGGCAAATGCTCGTCATTCACGTTGCTGTTTCTGAGGAGTCGCATATCAGGGGAAAGTCAAAACTAAATACTCAGCTGTGCTGCAATTACATGTATTTGTTCTCACAGCACTGATCACTGAGGAACAAATTCTAGCGAAAACATTTTACTTCAGCACACAGATAATCACTGATGCCTAAATACCATGTTTGGGAACATTAAAGATCGGAGCCAAGCAAATGCCGAAGTATTCTTTTAATGACCTCGCTGATCAATTGCTTTCTTGCCGCTGAAGTTGAACTTGGGGAGGGTGATTAGGGATTTAAATGTGCTTTAGCTGTGTGTGCGCTCACAACCGCATGCACGCACCCTTCTCTGTCTTTTGCACACATTAACACAAATGAACAAAACCAACCCAAAATTTGAAAAAAAAGATTTAATAGCTACTGTAATGATGGCTGGATGAATTACTAACTTGAAACAGTGAATGCAAATTTCAGCACTAAGTGAGCTAGATGTGGAAAATTATCTGAACAAGTGACAAAACTGTTACTATACATGCGAGTTCACTATAGTCTTCATATTTTACTATCATTTATATTAACAAAATAAGGATTGGAGAACATAATGTCAAAGCAGAACAGTTGCTGCAGATTTATTTCATTTTGTTGCAATAATTGTATTCTTGACATCTTTGTTCCAATGGTTTCAGCAGGTTTTAATCAATTTAGGGAGCTTTAGCACGCATTATTGTCAGGCAGTCGTTTGCAGGCTGCATGTTGGTGAATAATGAGCAACAGCAAAACATTTGGCTGGATCAATCAGACAAAAAAGATTTTCTTCCAGGCCTGACTAATTATACTCTGACTTTCGATTACTGTCTGAAGCTACAAAACTACAACAAAAATATCAATGAGCTGTTTCTCTCTCCTTTTCCTTCACAAATTAGCACAAATTGTCCCATGCTCTGTATACTTTGCATTGTTTCTAGTAAGCATATTTATCCCTTTGTGCAGCATTGCCGTGTCCTCGTGAAAAAGAAGCGGGGGCAGCTCCTCGCGCAGGTTCAGTTAAAGTTACACATTAATATCCACAGATGACCTTTTGGATGAGCTGCAGCATTAGTCTTGTGCGTTCTAACCTGTCCGGCGTGGACATAGAGTAATGTGCTGGTTGACCTGCCGGGCTGACCCTTCCAGGCATTAGAATGTGGACCACATGTCTCGACTGTGTACACCTCCACGGGAACATGCGATAAAGTCTACAACAAATACGGACCAAATGTGTTCCATGAAGTCTTATCAGCACGCTGCACACTGTTGATGGAACAGGTTATGTCGGGTTTGTTCTCTACAGCTCAAACTTGCAAGTGCAAGCATGCACAAACCCACAAAAACAGCCACTCAGCGTTATTGGAGATAGCTTTTTTTTTTTTTTTTGATTGTTTTTTAGATTTCTTCTCTTCCCCCAAAAAACTTGATTGACAAGTGCAAATAACTGGAAACACTAGCATCTTAATTCCTGGCTCTGTCACCTTTGATTAGCATCTCCTCCTCAAGGATGCAACTAATAGAGGAAAGGTATTCATGTTACTGAACAAGCCCTCCTTTATAACCTAATTGCTTTTGGTTCAATAGCTTAAAAAGTCATTAATTACAGGGCCAACTTGTAATGGAGGTTAAGGTGGCTTCTTTTTACCAAGGTAATGAGCCAGTATGCACAGCAGCCAGGCAGATTTTGATGCGATAATAGGAGGGGTGAATCCAATTTTTCCATTCTTGCTCAGCGATGGCACTGGTTGAAGGGAACGATAGGCTTTTTTTATAGGGCTTGGGGGGGGGTGGAGAGGCAAAGAAACAGATAATTGAATTCCAAACAGTGCTATTTGTATAGCTGGCAGCATATTACATGTGAGGTGCAAATGGCCTTCACCAAATGTGGGTGACATCAAAATAATATGCGCTGTTGTAGCGCTGAACGTAATGTGTTTGTATGCACAAATGTGCATGTCCATTCTCAGTGTTTTCATTGTACTCTCGGAGGTAATGGTTGGAAGGCTTTCTGTTTGTTTGCCTCCGGTCTCTTGCTTTATTTTTCAGCATCATAAGGCATGCTATTTACACTTGTCTTTTTGGCATGATATTGATTACTTACTGAGGATTTCAAAGATGAAAACACACAATCTCCATTTGTTGTTTCACAAATGTTAAGTGCCTTGCTAATCATCTGCCAAAGGAAAAAAAAGCAATATAATTCTATGAAATCTATGTAAACAGTCTGTTTCGCTGAAAGAAACAAATATTAAAACTGCATTTAGTGTCTGTTTATGAATAAGGACAAACCTTTTATAAAAGTCATTTCCTTGAACACGAGCGTTTTGCTTTATGCTACTGTGAACTACCTTCCATCGATTAGAGCGCAGCAGAACATCCACCCTTTCCTTTCACACTGCCACTGAGCACAATCAACAGAACATTTTTGTCCTATGACCTCTAACCCCCCAGAGATCTAATGGCATTTCATTGATGGCCTCCACCTCATGAGGGAAGTGAGAATAGAGGGCCAGTGAGAACAAGGGAACAAGGAGAAAAGGTGGAGGGAAAGGAAGGGGGGTTGTAGCAGCGGTTGCTCGGTGACTTTGGTGGAGATTAGACGACTGAGTTCACCTTTAATGACGGTGGAGATAGTCTTTCAGTAGGGGGAAATGCCAGAGCTCAGCAGTTTGTTTTGTGTAGCTTTAAGAGCTTCCTGTGTCAGGTTCAGGTTGCTTGTCTCTCTCCCCAGCAGCGGCCCATTGTCTCCAAGCCACAAAAGGCAGCCCAGTGTTGGGTGATCGACAGAACAGCTCAGCCGGTGCAACAGCCAACCTCACCTCCGCAGGGGATTCTTCCGTGTGACTTCAAGGAATCCTGTGACACTGGATTTATTTGTGTTGATCTGTTCCATTGCTGAAATAATTTCACTCAGGAGATTTCAGCGACGCGCAAATGAAACTTCAAGAGAGAATTTTCTCATTTTAAAGCACACTGCATGTTTTCAAACCTTGAAGTCTACACCATCTTTTGGAGTCATCAGAATTCAAACTGATCCACAAACAATGACTTTAGTCCTTGTGTTTTCATGCATGTAGCTTTGGTAGTATTTAATTACAAATATTAAGGATACTTGGTGCTTGACTGTTTCCACTCTACAGTGAAGCAACAAGCAAAGAAATGACTGAATAACTTATGTTAAAACAATACCTAATTTTCCTTTTAACTTATCAACTCAGATGCACATAGAAATCAGTCATTTACTGTAAACATACAGTACAGCAATACAAGTTCATCCACATAAGGACTAGTTTAATGTTCAGTCCTGATTAAAAAGTGAACTATTGCATAAATTCACACACCAAGATAAATATTTTTATAATTATTTTTCATATCTATTTATTTTTTAATGCTTTTCTTGAGTTGCCTCTTATCTTTTATACTTATCTCTGTCACCTGCAAATTGAGATCAGGGCTCATTCCAATGGCAGAACACACACCTGCATAAAAGAATGGGCATACAGGCACAACTTGGCAAAAGCTTTAAGTCTGGGTGGTATAGTTTTCAATTTGTGAGGATGGAACAATAAAGCTTGTTTAAGCTTTAGTGATGTCTGTTATTTGAAAAGTTTAAATTTGATGTTGAAACTTAGAACTTTATATAAAGTGCAGTCTAATATTGCACATATAGCAAATATTGCACAAGTTATGGGAATTTCTACAACTGTTTAACAACACTGAGTAAAGCCATAAAGAGCATTAAGACAAAAATACTCAATTTAACAGAAATATGAATTCATTCAGAATTGTTTTTGGGAATGTCACTGGTTAGAACCTTCAGTGAGATAATATTGTAATACTCTCAGTTCTAATTTTTTTAGGAGGAGTAAAAAGGAATATTAGGTATTGTTTTAAAGCAGCAGTGAAAAACAAATGTCATCTTATTTGCTCATATAAAAGTACAGCTGATCTAGATACAGGCCAAAAATCTCCAAAAGTCATTTGTTTAGCAGCTAGAATAAATTCAAAAAAGTCCCACTGCCAATAAAAGGACGTATAAATAGGGTTTTAAATCCTGCTGTTGACCAGTGAGACCCACACCCCCCAAAATATGGCCTTTAAGCTCAGTTTGAGAAACATCCACACACTTAGAAATACACAAACCTTCATTTCTTCTGCTTTTCCCTCTTTTCTTGCTCGCACTGGTTCTGAACCTGACATTCCTGCTGGCCATGCCTCTTTGAAGTGGCTTGTTGCAGCGGGCTCCCATTACAGGGGCTGGGGCTGGCGAAAGTCGATCTGTCTGGATGAGGAGAATGGCCCTGGCCCAGGGGTTAATCAGCAGACCCAGTACACTGCCCACTCTGTCCCTGCAGCGGAGCTGTAACAAGACCAGCCAGATTTGGAGGTTAAGAAAGACAGCAACAGTCCAACTGCTTTGAAGTTGACTGGCAGCCACAAGGATTTGGACTCTTAAAGAGGAGAGCTGGCTGATGTTCAAAAATATACAGGGTCACTGGGTGTGGAGAATGTGTGATTGTGTGTTTCAGGGCAGAAAACAAGAAGCTGACTAATCTCTTTTTAACCTGTTTCTTCCACATTTTATTCTTAAGCAAAGCTTTAATAAGAAACATAGTCTAAGTTACTTGTGTAAATTAAACATGCAAAATAGGTCATAATACATGGGGTGCAAAGTGTAAAAAGTGTTAAAATATGCCACTAACTCATTATAAATATTTAGATTCCTATCTGTGTGGAAAACCCTAGTTATAAACTTCCATTAACATTGTGTTGTTACTCACTGTACTTACATTTTGCTAATTTTTACCTCCGCCAAGGGAGGAGGTAATGTTTTCGGTTGCGTATGTCTGTCTGTCTGCTGTTCAGTCATTCTGTCATTCTGTCGGTCTGTGGACAAAATTACTCAAAAACTTGTGGATGGATTGTCATGGAATTTTTACCACATGTGGGTATTGGCCAAAGGAACACACCATTACTTTTTGGTTATGA
>JAUBOC010000002.1:10423250-10450343 GCA_032275365.1 Anablepsoides cearensis
TTCAATTCAATTCACAAGTCTGCGATCGATATAATGCGATATCATCTGCCCATCTAACACAATGACTGTGTTAGATGGGTATATGATATCGATTCACATCAAGAATATGATGTTGATATAGATTGATATTTTCATTACATTACATTTTTTAGAACACATTTGAAAAAGAAATGGAGACAATATTGAAGCTGGTACATTTTACATTTGGATGCTAATGTTAGCTAAAGTTAGCTGGACAGGAGCAGACAGGGAGCAGGGGGGGATCAGTCCTATAAGTTCAGGTTCAAGATTTGTTCCCACTATCAGCCCTGCAGGTGTCTTTTTATGCCCTAGTTGTAAACAATCTGTCCTTGAATAAAATGTGCATGTTACTGTTCTCAGAAGAGTGACTTTCTACAAATAAAATGTATTTCTCAAGATGCCTTTTATAAAACTTTTTAGGATTGCCACATCCTGAATGATTGGCAGACGACACAACTTTCTGTTAACAGTCTCTTTACTTATTTTTTGCAAGAACACCTTCTCACATCTCTAACAGATTTAAATTTGTACTTTTGTTTTATAATTTCCATACTACTCTGACTAAATTAATGCTAGTTTTTGTTTCACTTCCAACATGCAAAATTGTGCATTGATGTTCAACTGAGTGGTTCAAAAAGTCTGCTTCGCTGGCTTTGGTGAGACAATTGAAGCTCCACATACTGTAACTGTCTGCTACTTACTTTTGCAATTAAAGATACTGTTGACAATCTTGAAAGTTTTCTGATTCTTATATTCACCTAACTAAAGCTCATTTTTCATTGTTGTTCCATAATTACAAGTAAATGCGGGTCTTTATCTAAATAAATGTCCTTACCATGCGGAAAGGCATAGCTGGGGGCAGCATGGGTCAATACAGACAGACAGATCAATATCTGAATGTTCCCTTCATTATTCAAGTAATGCTTGTTTGGTTTTACGTGCGAGACTAGAAGCAAAGGACCATAAAAATTGTATTACCCATAACACTAGATCTGTGTTTGTGTTGTTGCGAAACTCATTATACATGTATGAGAAATTAAAGGCAAAAGCGTGCATTTAAAATGTTTATTTAATAAGTTGGTAAGAACTGATGTTAATGCTCACAGTAAATCATATATAAAAGATAAATCACCGTGTATGTTTCCAGCTACTTCAAAAGCTTCTGCCAATACTCAAGTGCTACTCGACACAGTTGGTAAATTTTTATTTATTTTCCCTCTCATGGATTCTGACTTATTGCTGTAAAATCATACTGTGCTTTAAGCTTGTTGATGTGTGAAAACTTTCAACAAAAAGCTTCTTGAGACCTCTTTAGTTTGCATTGCTTCTACCTTTGATGGGAACGCCATAAATTATGCATGGGCTGAGCATTAGGGCAGAATTTAAACCCCAGTGTTACACACCAGTGCCTCAAGATATCTGAACACACAATCAATAATTCTCCATCAGCCAGGGAGGCTTCCGAGAGGCCCACACAGTCTTCTTTGAAGCTGCCTGACAAGTTAAACCCGGTCCAGTTTCTTTTCTACTAATGGCCAGCCTCTTAGGAGAATATGACATGTGCTGCTGTAAATTCTTGTGGCCCACTTGTATGATTTAAGGGTTTGCAGGGATCAGTGTTAAACTTAGTTTTAGTTTTAGAAAGTATGCTTGTTTGAGGGGAACAAATAAGAAGGAGGTGTTGGAGCAGAAACATTCCTTTGAAAACAGCACTGGTGAAGAGAAAAAAAGAGAAACAAAATCCATTTAAGTTTTGTGCTTCACACTGATTGTTGCAAGAGTTGGTAAAATTCACTTTAAATCTTTTCATGATTCAATCATTACTTTTTCTTCTGTTGTGCTTTACTCTTTCTCTGTTAGAACTCTGCCCTTCAGCTATATTCTCTAAACACAGCAAGAGTTAGAGATTTGGAACATGTGCTAATGAAGCAAACCGTCTCTTTTTAATTCCTTCAACAAGCCATTGATCACTGAGCAACATGGCTGGGTTTGCATCCCTTTGTGTCTCATTTAGACCTACTTCTGATTGATGCAGCGATTGTACAACGAAATGCTGTTCCCACAAAAAGTAAGTCTAAAATGTTTAACAGTCTAGGAACAAAAATAACTTTCTCCAACTTTATATAATGTTTTTTTATATATATATAATGTCAAGAATATCAACTGGCTTGAGGTCATTTTTTACATCTGTGGGATTAAGTTGGAGGCAATCTACTCATTGACACCTGAAAACATATTCTGCTTTGAATCTGTGTGGAAAAAAAGAAGAGCTGCTTAAATTGTAAAAGTATTAGAGCTGCAGTGTGATTAGTCTTGTGTAATATGTATGGGGTGCCAAGTGTAAAAAAGGTTAAAAAATATCAGTATTTAGCTCACTTTCTGAGTGTAAAATCATGGATATTAAAATTTGCCATTTTTACTAAATGTTTAATTTATTAACTAAATGTAAAAAAAATAATACAAATGTAGCTAAATGTTAAAGTTTACAAAGTTTACATTTTTTAACAAATGAAAATATATTACACAGAAAAATGTAAGACAGTATAATGATTTTTCAATAACTGCCTTGCTATACATTATTTAACTAAAAGCATAAACGTATAAACGTTTTTGCATCTATATATTGACCAGTCTTAAAAGTCATCTAGCTTTACACCTTTTCCTGATTGTGAATCGACATCGTCCAGTTTTTGTTTTTCTCAGAAAGGATGTTGTGACCATGTCTTGCCTGATCAACAAGTCTTTTCTGACCTCAAAAGAAATCCACTGTTTTGGCACCGTGATCAGCATTCTGCAGACAAACACTGTCAAGATCAACTTTTGATAAGTCTGCTCATCATAAGATTTAGAAAACTCACTCAAACTGACATTTTAACAATTAAAAGCAATATGTTCTTAAAATTACCATGTGTTGTCTTTAAATATATTTCCAATAAACTATATTTAACTATCTAAGTATATTTCTCTGTTTTTCCATGCATTCTGAGAAGTATAATATTTAAGAGGCAGTACATTTTCCTGCAATGCAGTAATTACATCAAAGGTTACTGTTTTGGGGCATTTCTTATTAGCTCAGAAATATCAATACAATAGTACTGTTTTATGTCCCTATCCAACAAATACTTAAAATGCGCCCCTATCCAACAAAATACTTGCAGTGATACAAGGTTTTTATTTATTTTATTTTTTTTGCTACAAAATGATTGCAGCTAACAACTGCTAAAATATCCTGTTGTCATGTCATGTGTGTACTTTCTGAGCATGTGCAGAGTTTATTTAGTTATTTTAAGGAACACTTTTGAAGGACAATACCTTTTCGACTGGAGAGAAATTACTAAGTCTGATGCAACAATTTGATAAAATGTTTCATTTTCACAGCAGAGAACCTCTTTTTCCCTGAGAGGACACAATGGAAAGTTAGTTTGAGAAACTCATTAGTGTTCCCTTTAATGTATTTTGCTTGTTCCCACATAGGGCTGACTAAAACCAAAGATTATTATACTTTTTATTGTTGTAAAGTCTTCTGATTTTGTGTAAGTATAATATTACTCTGTTAGGATACTGTTTATGTCTCGCTGTATTTTCAATTCTCCCCCCTTAAAACTGTGAAGAGAGTTTGTGTGATTTCTGGGAGTTGAGTTGAAACCCGTGCCCTTTCTTGTCCTCTCCTCTGGATTCACATTTCAGACGTGCATCTAAACAGTATCGACCACCAGGGCACCCGCTGACAAACATACAATGAATTGTGGTCAGGAGGGAAAGGTTCTGAGTCTGGATTTCCCCGTCTTAACAAACATCGCCACGGAGAGCATGAAGTGAAACAGTCAACTAACTGTCAGCCGAGACAGTGGAGCGAGGAGAGGGGCAGCGAGAGAAAAAAAAAGAGGAGAAAGCAGAGGGAAACAGGAGTATATAAACAGACTCCCTGTAACAAGTTTGTTTTTTCAAGGTGTCAGGTTCCAGCGGCCAAGTTTACGGTTATCTGTGAGGTCTATCCTGTTTGGTTTGGCATGCGCCCGGGCTGTTGCAATAAATTTCACAGAATGCTATGAACCGTTAATTAGGCTGGCAAATGGAGCTTGTAATTTGGCCGAAGCTGAACCCAAAGAGCTTTGATTTACAGATACAAGGGGTGAAATAAACGGCAACTGCTCTAGCACGGATTCTTTTGACCTCTCTGTTTTTCTGTGTTTGGGCTTTCATGATGATTAGATTTCTGATGTCTGTGTGATTTGTTGAGATGCTGTGTGTAGCAGTCTCTAAAGTTTGCCTTTCTGTGTCGCCTAGGCAGCTGGTTATTCTTTCACCAAACTCTGAAGACTTCATTTGGCACACTCCTCTAGGCCAGTCGCGATAAGCAGTAAATTAATTCATTGCATGATAAATCAAAATGAGGTTGATGATTTTCACTTGCTTTCTTATTTGTTTTCTTCTTGTCTCCCTCTTTTCTACTCCTCAGCATAGGGAGGTGTAAACTAGTGTCAGGGTATGTGGTCTTATAACCTCTGTAGCATGAGCAGTGTCTTTGTTTTTCCGATGTCTTCTTTCAGCTGGTGACTCCTCAGGACACTGGGCCGAACCTTGGGTTCGCCTAGATACAAAGAATAAATTGTGCCGGCTTGGATAGGAGAGGCAGCTGTTTTTGTGTGCTGTTTTCCCAATCTCCGGTCCGGATCAGTTCCCAAGTATTTTTTTCAAATGTAAATTTCATAAACTTACAAAACCTTGTTAAGTAGGGGGATCATTCTGTATGTTTAAAATGGTCTCTAAATAGTAATATAGTTTATCGCAGTGGTTCCCAATGTATTTTCCTCATGTTTCATGATTAAAAAATAATAATTTTCTGGAAGTAGTGAGTTTGCACAGATCTTATTGCATTTTACAGTGTGTGGAAGTGTAAAACATTGGTTAGTTTTGAATTTCACTTGTTTCACTGGCCACATTGACCTTTTGTTAAGATGATAGAATTTTATTAAAAATAAGATACTGTAAAAAACTGTATGATCAGGTAAGTCAGACTAACTTGAAGTTATTAAGTTAAGAACTTGTTAATTTACTTGTTATTTCTAAATTAGAACAACTTCACTAAACTAAGTTAAATTCACTTCACAAAAATAAGTTCCTACACCAAAGTCTTAAGTATACTGAACAAGTATGTCTTAAGTAAACAAAATGTAAAACTAATAGTTGTACTTAAATTTTTCAAGGCAGTCTGTTTGCAATATTTTTTTAAGTAAAGTCAACCTTACAGATTTTCAAGTGCTCCTTTAAAAACACTAGAATCAATAACATATCAATATTATTAGTACAGTCTAAATCTCATAGAAAAACACTAGCATAATGCTAATCTCTCCAACACTCATGCAGGAAAAAGACATTTTTCTCAATAGTTTAGAACTACCAGGTTGGGAATTGTCCAGCCAAATTTCTTACAGGCCTCTCCTCCTTTTTTGTTTCTATGTCAAACAAAAACTTGTCTTTTAGGAGCAGGTGACTTAAAAGTGGCAAGCTCAAACCAAGACCACAGGAGTTGTGATTGACATAAGCATAAGAGATTTCATCAGGGTGTTTAATAAGTCCCATGGAGTATACATATAGCTGTGTGCCATAGTGATAAGTGTGAAACATACATGTAAGGGCAGGCTTTAAATGGATGTCACATTGGATTTTGGACACATTCAAAATGAAATGGAGAGGTTAGTAAAGTGAAGAACACTGCTGGGAGCATCGCAGAAAGATGTATAGAAAGTAGACAAGTCTATGCGCCACGGGAATCCACACCAGTACTGCAGGATCAATTACTGACTGGTTGCTGGAGGGGTCAAGCTGCATCAAGTGTCTGGGGAGGGAGGCTGATCAATGCTGATTGCAGAGGGGTCCAACACACCAAACACACTGTGTGTACTTTAAAGGAACTGGACGTACCACCAGTGCACTTTCCTCCCCACATATAATTTATTTTTCTATTACCATGTAACAATCTCATGCACTGAACACGTAATGATTATGTATAAATATTACACTCGTTTTGACTGAGCAACACCAGACATGCAGTTAGAAAGAAAGTTGAATGAATTTTAAATTTGTATTGGATTAACCAGTTGATGAGCTCTGTACTTAAACCATACCCCAACAGGATTTTATTATGACATGATCTGCATTTCTAAGCTGTAAATCAACATAGTTATGGATAAGAACATGGGCAAAGAGCAGGGAAATTAATCAATCAGTTATTTAAATAATTTTGAAAAAAATAAAACAAATAATGAGAGGATCCATCTATTTACTATCTTTACTAGCTTCTTCCTTTCGCATGGGGATACAGGTGCTCATATACAACAGTCACTGTGTGACCCTCTTGCTGAGAGTCAACAGGACAACTTTTACTGTCATTTAAAATGGTCAGTTTGTTGACTTGATGTACTGTAACACTAGTTTTCTTTTAGCAATAAAACAGGATTTAGTTAAGGGTATCTGCATTACTACACAGTCCTATAATTGTGTGAAAACCCTAAAAATCAACATTAATAGGGAAAAACATGGAGTGCTGTGAATCTGAATCACAAAGTAAAACACATTTTAAACACCACTAACAATGACAGTTTATCTTTAGAAATTTTATTGTAAGTTTTTGGTAGATTGTAGCAGATGTGTCCCTGCATACTTTGCCACTCTTTTTATTTACTTTAATACCCCCACCCTCCAATCACAATCACACGCACACACACACACACACACACACACACACACACACACACCATAGCTTCACTTTCCCTTCAGGATATCCTTTTCATTTCTCATCTTTCCCTCTCCCCCTGTTTTAAATGGCCTCTCTTCACTCTCTTTAATTGGAGAGTGTGAAGTTTGTCACCATCTCATTAATGTATGAATCTCTGCACGCTCAGGCAGTTCTGCTCCAGTAGGCACATCTGCCCATGCTCATTCATGCAGCCGCAGAGGTGTCAGACACAAAAAACGACACACACATACACACACATCCACACACTCACACACATTTACCTATATGCACATGCAAGGTATTGTCACTTGGGCTATTAAAAGTAAAGCTGGACCGATTATGATCCCATTCAGTGAGAGAATAGCTCTCTCGACGTGAATGATGGCACATCATCTGGTGCAGAGAGGAGTGGGAGTTTCAGTGAAGATGGAAGGGAGAGAGAATTGACAAGAGATGGAAGGAGGTCTGCAGGTAAAGAAAGTTGTGAATAGGAGACTGAAAGGAGCTGGTAATGAATGATGATGCTCTGGACACAGCAATCAGAGATGTGAAAATTAGGGAGAAGTACTTGAAAGCCAACAAATGCACTGGCATGGCATCATGATCAAAATGAGTATTATGAATAAATAACTTACTTCAAAACTTTATATTGGGGCCTTTAGCAACGCTACTTAAAAGTTAATTTAGTGTGGGTGGAACTAGAAATGGCGACCATGCTCTTACTTTCAAGTTTGATCTTGGTTGCAAATGCAACAGTCAGGATATGTAATATTGTTCCATTAACATCTTTCACTGATAAAATCCATCCACTTTAAGTGATGTTTCAGTAGTATAATTGTGTCCACTTTCCTGATTGTGTGTAATTTATTTTACTGTTTTTTATTAGTCTTAAGGGAATGTTGCCACCTTCTGGACTGTAGATATGATACTGTAGAAATGGCCCATCAAATTATTATTTGATTTTTCATGTACAAGACTATGAAAAAATCATAAACAATCTATGAATTTAAGCTCTGGGATAGACTAAAGCTGATTTCATCACCTAAGCCTCTGTTCCAACTGGAATATGCCTTTGTGTACTATGTACTTGATGTACTTGGTATAGAAAGATGACCTAGGTCTTTATTTCCTGTGGTTGAGGGTGTCAAGACTTTGTTGACGATGGTTATTTGTTGCACATGAGCTCAACTTACAGTTGATAAAACTCATTGTTTTTATCACCTTAAAGTATCCTCACTCAGAGTAAGTCAACTCAGAGTTTACAAATAACCTGAATATTTGTTGAAACCTCCTTTCCTCTCCCCCAGTGCATTGATACAAATGTTTGTGGTCTAGCAAATTGAGTGTCTTGTGCATTCATTTAGTATTTCAGCATATATTCTTTTTAGCCTAAATTACAAATATGACTTTTGAATGAATTAATTAATAAAACAAACAGGCTAAATAAGTAAATAAATTAAAAACAGCAATCTTGTGCAGTTTGAATACATCAAAAAGTCCTTCAAAAGGTTGGGTGGAAAATTCCACTTATAAAAAGATAGGGTGCTTTTGAAAAAAAAGGTTAAGTATTTATTTCTTTTTGATGAATTTAATTACGTTTGTGCATTGGAGGCATATAAACCTTAAAGTATGGAATGAACAAAATGCAGTTTTGTTAAAGCAACTTTATTTTCAATAATTTTTTTTCAACAACACTTGGAATGTACCCAACCTTGAGCTACATTTGCATGGATTTAATGAAAACACTCGTGGCTGTGTAAACATTTATCAAGGGGGAAGGGGTTTGCATCTTTCCTTTGTCTTTTTCTAATCAGTGGATGTCATCTTGTATATTCTGTTTATCCTACAAACTATAGACGAGTGCATTGTAACACAAGACTTCCTCATCGTTATAGCAGTTACTCCCCCCATTTCTGCTGCCGACCTGTATTGATCACTTAACAAGTGGCCCAGTGAAATGCAATTGTGCTCATAAATGTCAACATATTTCAGTGCGCCTCATACTTGTTTCACACTCTGCAGAGCAGAGAATTCACATATTAAAACCGCCCTTCAAGACTTTGGGACAGCATATGTAATAAAAGATCCAAATAAAGCATTCCTGGTGGAAATCATACACATCCAGAGAACGAGAGAGAGAGAAAGGTAGAGTGAAACTTTAAACGTGTCAGCTGTTTTTTTTTTTTTTTACTCTATCTCAAAGGAGGGGTTTATGTAAGTGGTTTATTGCAAGTCTGCATCATGGGGGGAGGGGGGTCAAAGAAGGCAAGAAAATGGGCATTTATGAGATTAGTACAAAGTAAACTTCTTCTTTGAGTGGTTTCCCCTACGAAAGACATCACTAGTCAGCAGGACAGACAGAACAGACAGAACAGAGTGGGGTGACGGGTTCATGATCAGTTTAGGAATCAGGAAAAAAAAGGTAACATCCAAAGCTCTGTTGAGTAATGCAGCTGGGATGTATTAAGTGGTCTCAGGTAAAATGAGGAGAAAGAGCAAGAGAGGGACAAAATGTCTCATGTCTCCATTATCTTAAGTGCATGGGGGACACTGGAGGCAGGGCATCTGGCAGCTGTGTCACATATATGACTGTCGTGCATGATGTTGGCCCTCACTAATTTACTTTACAAGTGTAAGGTTGTCCTGTCAGTGATTTTTCAAGGTCAAAGGTGTGAAATAATGAAAAAAAAAACTGGAGTCAGTGACCAGCTACTGTCTTTGACCTAATGATCTCATCCAGACTAACCTTCATTTGATAGCAGTATGCTGTTTACTCTTAAAATGAAGTGATTATACCTTTTATTACCAGGTGATTTATTTTGCATTTAAACAGGTGCAAAGTTGCTCAAGTCTCTAAGCTCCATTTTCTATGGAGCAGTGCTGTGACTCATTTAAAAAAAGGTCAGTCTTCTGGACGATTTGTTTAACTTTTGACCACAATGGCTTAAGCTATGGGTTGAAGATCTGTCTACAAGCAAACCCACAAAGTGAGGGACACACTGCCATTGAGACACACATACCTGACAGAACCGAACAGACATGAACCAAATAAAGTGTGGTTTATGGAGAAGAGTCTGTACTTGGCAGTAGGGGTGTAAATCCCTAGCTTTATAACAAAACAATATATCAGTTTGGATGACGGTATAATGTTTCTCAATATCACAAAGTCTGTTGTGATACGATTTTTATTCAGTTCTATTCACAAATCTGCAATCAATATAAAATGATATTATATGCCCATCTAACACAATCATAAATGTAAGAACCACATTGGGCATATGATGACGACATGGACAGATGTTTTTGTTTTGCCTTAAAGTAATTGAATCATTAATCATTTAATATTCATAACGATGTAGATGTATGTATTGTTACATCATTTGGGAGTTGATTATTATTAAATGAAGCTTTATATGTGGGAGGTTGTTGTTAAGATGCAGAATACATCTTACAACAAGCTGCGGGTTAACTGATGTGACTATTAGTTTATTCTTCCTGACCTGTCCATGGTGTATCTTGCTTCTCACACAATGACCATTGGACGGACATAGGTACCACAGCCCTTATTGGAAAAGCAGGTAAAGAAAATGGATGAATGGAACTCAAAGCATTAAGTTACATACTTACATGTTTATCCTTTTTGCACCAAAGGTTTACAAGTTGAACTGTCAAATTATTAATCAACGGCAAATTGAAATAGTTTAAAAGAAAAATATGTTTGAGACTCAAAACTGACAAACTGACTTAGTTTTTAGCACAATATTATTACCAGACAAAAACAAAAATATGGTTTGTGATATTCCCCTTCTTGTACATTTGAATTTTCCACTTATTTAAATATTATTTTAAAGACTATGTGAATTTTTGGTTCTTGTGTAAAAAAGTAAGAAAAAAAGAAAAAATCTGCTGTTCTGTGTAACACAAATGCTCCCATTAGAAAGAATCTGTCCTCTGAATGGATATTGGGAGGAGAGGCGAGAGGTGTATCAGAACATCTGACCCAGTGATAAAGTATCAGGTGGGAAATGGCACTGCATCACTCAGAGAGAGACAAACCTAATCTGCCACTTCAGCTCTGCTGCTCTGAGACATGAAGGGAGGGCAGACAGAGTACACCCAGTGTCTCAGCTTCTCTCCACTCCAACAGTTAGTCGTGTGCAGCAACAGCTGGGCACTTTGATTAATTTGTCCAAAGGCAGTGATTTATTTATTTGCAAGAGACCTACATGAACTCCACCACGGCTTTGCATTGTATGTAAACAAAGGCAACACGCGCTCCCATTGGGACTCACTTAATATATCCTTGAGTTTCTGTTTTTTTTTTCCAACCCTCACGCTCTTTTTTACTTTTCATTAATCAATTTTAACAGCTACTAAGACAAATGTGTTTAATGCTAAGGTTTATTGTGATTAATACTGTTTGAAAGAAGTAAATCTGACACATTTTAATGCTGTGTCTTTTTTCCATTATTATTTTTTTTTCTATTTTCATAAACTCACCCATTGGCCATTTGCTTTCATTGCCAAAATAAAAAACACCACTACATTACTAGAGAAAAATGATTATAAGTAAGCAAGCATGATGTATTTTGTATTTATTTTTATGATTTAAAAAAATAGTATCCCCTTATCTTAACTGCACAGTTTTAATATTTGTAACCTGATGCTTTCTTAAATCCTGACTAAATATCAAAAGTGTTTTAAAAGGAAATTGTAAATTAATTTAATTAAATCTAATCTTTTTTGCATTTTAGATTAGGCAAAAACAAGTAGGCAGGAATTTTGAGATCTGAGGAGTTACAGGTAAGCAAAGCCTTATAAGCAGCACCTTCACATGGTGGGCAAACAAGTTTAACAATGACAATCAAAACTGGTTATTCACTTACAGAAGAGGATCATCAGTCTAACAACTGACTATTAGAGCCCTGATTGATGCCTATTATTCACAGAAAGAGTGACTTGTAGATGGGTGTAAACCACTGAGTCCTGCCCTGATGATGTTGGTCTTCTGTGCTGGGCCACCCTTTTGGCCATAGGCTGCTTTGTTTCCCCAATTTGTCTCACTTGTTTTTGAATATGTTTTGATTTCAAGCGACGAGACGTCGAGACTCAAACTATTACAAAAATGTTATAATCCTTACAAACATTGCAAGACATTCTCTGTGCAAATGTTGTTTACCAACTAGTCACCAGCAGTCTCAGCCTAGTCAGATGTGTGTGTAAGTGTGCATTTTTCTTTCTCTAGTGCTGCTTCTCCTATTCCTCACACACCCAGGAACCCAACTGAACACACAAAGTGCTGACGCTGGCTCTTCTGTGATTTCACTCACAGCTCTTATAATCTGTTTTATCTCAGGTGCTGTCAATAGCAGCTCTAATTAATGAGAGGATATTCTTAATGCAATTTAACCAAGGCAGGATTATGAAATGGCACATCACTCTACCGCCTGCGACTCAGTGAGTGGAAGACAGGAGGAAGAAATGAAGGAAGACATTAAAAAAAACAAGGTTGGACATCTAAATGACTGTTAAATAAGAACGTCTCAGAGCAAAAGATATTAAAAACTGAAATATATTTGTTTTTTATTGGATTTGTGTTTTAGCGTTAGTTTATGAATGTCACAAATTTACTTTTATGTTTTACTGTGTCAGCAACTTTCATCTCAGGGGGGTTATGTTTGGTGGGAGTCCCATAATTAGGTCCAGACCAATTTAAAAAAGCTCCTCAGCTAAGTGCTTTACAAACTGTCACTATTAAACTCACCTGAAACCAAAATGATGCAACAGGCAGGTGCGTGTGAGGTTGCATTTAATATGAGTGGGCTGGTTTCTAAGGTCGCCTTGTTTGATAAATATTCTTGTGGAGAATCTCATTTTCACTCTATTATTTTTTCTTGAGTTTGATCCAAAGGAAAATCACACATCCTAGCAGAAATGCTTGACCTTAAACCCTCCAATCTGGTGCAAAGAAGTTTCAGCTAGTCTGGACAGATTTAACAGGGCAGTCATTATTCACAGTATAACAAATAAAAAAGAGTGGCTTATATTGTAATAAGAAGAAATGGCATGGTTTAATAATACAAGTGTATTAAATTCAATTTACATACAATAAATTGTATTTTTCTGTCTTTCAGTTGAACGAATAAAGAAAGGTGAAATATGCCAGACAATGTTCTATAAACAGATGCTTCAGTTTTGGATTCAATTGTTTATTGTAATATTTAACCAACTACTTGATGACCACTTACACATAAACACACTCATATGAGACATTTTTTAAATTTAAATTTTACATCTACTTTAGCCACAAGGTAATTGGAAATAAAATAACAAATCAATGTTTCTAAAGACAAGTCCATATTTCAGATAATTTGTGTAGACGTCACATTTATATTTACTGACAGAGACATAAATGCATTATTGCTCAGTGTGTGACACCAACCATGAACAGTGCGTGAGGATCAGTGATGGTTCAGTGTGTTTTGCTGCGGGCAGAGTTGGTGACCTTTACAAAATCCTGGACACGCTCAGCCCACTGGACATGGATGTCACTCCATCTTGCAGTTATATGCTTTACCTCCAGGAATTTATCTGATGTGCAATGTCATGCAGCCAGTCAATAAACCCAAGAATAGCTTTGGGCAGATGAATAAGAACAAGAGAGATTGGTACTGGACCATAGGGGTGGGCATATCAAAATTGATATCAAATTAATACCAGCATGATGTCATCAACACTTTTGTTTACACATTATGTGCATTGCGAACTTTATTTTTCACGTTATTTGTGAAAAAAAAATTAGAACAGTAATTCCGTCTTCAAATCATTTGTATTAATCATTAGCTGAAAGTCTTAGTCTGTTGTCCCCTCGTACATTTGAAGGTATTTTTGCTGTTGACATTGTGTCATTATATACAATGTATATTTCATTATATTGTTGCTTTTTTTGTTGTTATTTTGCACAGGGTGTGAAGTGCCTCATTTTGATTTAAAGAGACAGCATCAAAACTGGTTGATCTGAGAAACATCTCAGAAAAGGGGTGAAAGAGGGGCTTGTGGAGTTACATTAAAGTAAGAATTCAGACCAAAGCTAACCTAACCACTCAGCCACAGATGCCTACACAATGTAGATGTGCATCCAATGATTTAAAAAAAAAACAATCAAATTTGTTCAGCCAAATAAATAAACATGATGTACACATAGACACGGGCAGTTACATGATTGCCCAACTTTCATGGCAGAATGCAAGAATCCACAGTTTTTCTACACAAGGCTCAAACCATGAGTTTCTTCTTTGCCAGTTTGACACAACAGTAAAAGACAAAAACTCCAAAATTAAACCATAATTTGGTCCAAAGATTTTGTCAAAACTATCAGTTTGCTATGGGGTATGACATAAAAGAGCAAAGCTGGTAAAAAAAAAACAAAAAAAAACTGGGATATCCATACATATCCATTTTACAAGGTTAGAGGTTTTCACTGTGAAACTAATATGTTTTGCTCCGTGAGCTGAAGTAGCTTTTCTACATTTTGAAGTGGGACTGGGTTGCAGTTGGCAGTTTTGTGGGGTAGCCACGTCTCAGACGCTGTGAAAAATCTCATTCAAGAGAACTTGATTATTTTTCCAGATGACTTGTAATAGCGGCGGGGGCATTCATTTCAAGCCACTTAAACATTAAAGGCTATAAAATACCGCACACATTTGGAACATCATTTTTGAAGAATTTGGAGCAGCAGAGAATTTAGTAATTGGCAAGATTAATAATATTTACAGCGCTGAGATGCAAATCTCCCTTCGCTGAGGCTCCATGAATATTTGAGTGCGAACAATCATTTTGAATAATTCATTCCTAAATATTCTTCAGTGTGTTTTTTTATGACCAGAGGGCGAGCTGAGTTTTGTGACAGCAGCAATGTGCAGCAGTAATTACGCTGAGTTTCTGCTGCCCCTTTTAATTGCTGGGAAAAGTTCCTTTGTGCCAGCGGTCTGCTTCAAAAAAAAGACGATAAGGCAGAGAAGGAGAATAGGAATTGAGTAAACAATCCTTCTCTCATTTTTTTTCTATCTTCCCACTCATATCCCCTCACTGTGCTTCCCATCACTGAGATTTCCTGTTTTCTCTGCCTGTGTTTGCCACTCATGAATACAATATCGATGCTAATGGAATTAATTACTTATGTATTTTTTTTTCTTTAAGTGTGCATCCTAGCAGCTTGGTCTGCAGGGGAAAGAAAAAACAGAACAGAGCACTGAGCAAGCAGAACAAATTTTGACTGAGGTGGGAAATTAAAGGGGGGGAAAAAACTGGGAAGCTTTAAGAAGGCGATAAGTTGATGCATGCAGTGAGGCCTCCGGACCTCAAGGACCTACTAGGAATACCACACTCCTGATTAACATCACAGCTATCATTAAGGCAGCGCCTGACTCGCTGCTTTTAATTGAGGGGCTTTAAAAAGGCAATGTGACTTGACTATAAAACAGGGAAAACAGAAGCTGAACCTAAAGGCGCTGTCTTTGTGCTTTGTTTTGCAGCACAGGCCACTGGTGTTAATGATGGATCTTCCTGCTGTGAAGGCCATTGGTGTTAAAGATAACCCAATTAATTTTTTTTAAAGGGGGGGAAATGCATGACAAATACCCTGTGAGTTCTGTGCACAAACAACTTGTGAAAGTTGCTTTCATTTTTTGATCATGAGTGTTCTGCAAGTGCTGCTCTCAGTTTGTAAAGGTACAAGTTAGCCAAAGTTGTGTTAGTTAATTACTGCTTGCTGGCAAAAGGTGAAGGTGAACATTAATGTATCTGCTTGTGTGTGCCCGTGTTATGTTGTGACTGGTTCACACGACAAAAAAAAAAAAAAAAAAAATTAAAAATTAAAAGACTGAGAATCATTGATGTACCTGGTTTGGTCCTACAGTGTGTGGTGTACAGCCACACGGAGAAAGACAACACGCCAACAGATTTCACTCATGAACATTCACATGTCAGTTGGGAAAAAAAACAATACAAAAAGATGACTCTAACATCCATTGAACTTTTTGGTGCACCATGGCAGTTGTTTTGTCTTCTGTATTTTGGATTCCCCTCTGCGTTTTCATCACTTCACTTTCTGATTGGATGTACGTCACATTCAACAGGCTGTGCGCTCGTTTGTCCTCAGGAACACAACACGCTGGGATTTCGGATCAAGATGATCCAACACGTTGAATATCCCTGATTGGAGATGAGCGGTCCCCATGTCCTTCCAAGCAGATTAAATTACGTTAAAACACCACATGGATATCTCTTAAGATTATCTTAATATATGGAGCATCCTTAAGATTGTTGGCAAAGTCAGGTCAAAAGTTGGTACAATTATCCTGCCATGTGAACCAATTAATACCAAATGATTTATAATAACTCAGTCAATTTTTTAACTAGAGCTAAAATGTGCAGTTGTAGCTAAATGTCATTTACAACACAAACTCTGGGCGCATCATTTTGCAAAATGAGTAAACAGTTTTTCTTTTTTCTTTTTTCAAGGTTTAGCAAAAATGGCTACAACTTTGTCATTCCTCATCATTATGAACCTTTTTTTAAAAAACTCTGACAGCAGTGGTGGATATGAATTCATTCAGGAAAAAGTTGATCTTTTAATGTTCATTTAAATTTTTGATCACATGAATCTAGTAAATTCTTATACACTAATTTAAGATGATTTTTGTTGCTTAGAATGTTTGAGACGTTGCCAGTTCTTATAAGATTGCCTCATTTATTGGTTGTGGTGTGAACTGCAACAGGATGTTGAGTATTGCCAGCAAAAAAATTACTTTGTCAAGTTTTACTATGCCTTGCTAGGATGTGCACCTGCCCCGATTACAACCATAAAGTAACATCTCAAACTTTCATCATTCATTTCTCGAAGCAGAATGTTCTTGGCGCTTAACTCAAATCCCCTACTGAGAGATAATAATACAACAAAAAGATTGTATGCTTTGAAGCTTTAGGAGGATTTGGTTTCCTTTTGTCATCCTGAGGCAGATTACCTGCTTTTTTTGCTATCCTCTCTTGTTAATTACATCTACCAACAGCCTGGTAACAGATTCTCAGACACATGAAGCCATTGTGGCCTTTCTCATCATCCTGTCCCATCTTTCTTCTCCTTCACATTCCTCTCCCACACTTTTGCAGTGTAGCCAGAAACTCAACCGGAGGCCTTGCTGCCCACTATCGATCTGTGTTTTGTAATGATGCTTGAAAGATTGCCTGCACCGACGACTGATCTGGGAGTCAGCACAGGATTAAGGAAGGCATGGATTGCCATTGATTTCTATCTGATACAATCATTTCATTTGTACTCGGATCTCCTTCCTGGTGCACCCTGAGCCAATCCGCAGCAGAGATCTTTTAATTTATCCTGCTCCCCTCCCCTCACCTTGAGTGGAGCCTGATGCTATAACATGCCACCGCACTAACAGGGTCAGCACCTCCTGTTGTTCTCAGCGTTGCAACAAAACTTATTAATTAAGGCCGACCTGAGGAACTAAAAACCCATGAGATAGGAGAGATGGATCGAGGTCTCAGAGACGATCTCATCCTGACCAGCAGATTGGTCTGATGGTTAATACAGCAATACTCTGCAGTGACAGATCTGTGAATTGTTGGGTCATTTACTTTGATTGATTGTTTTGTAGAACATGCTCCATTTTCCCCGGGAAAATAAGGCCAATTTATTTATTGAGCAAAGTGTCTCAAGGGTCAGTTTTTTTTTATTATTTGTTTTACTTGATACCACTAGGATTTAGTTTAAAACTAACATGCAAACAGATTACATATGTGATAGATAAGTAAAGAACACTGGTCACTCCTTTCATAATAGAAAATAAAAACAACATGAGTGCAAGTTATCTCAAATGCAACAAGAAATATGTTTATGCCTTCCAGCTTTCTTTCCAGCTGTAAGGAAGCCTATTATTTCAGTGATTTTTTTTACGTCTGGGATGGTGAATTTCACATGCAAATGTCACTTTGACACTGACATGCTTTGGAAGGGGCTTGCTTCTTTGTAAGCTCTTCAATTAGTCCAATTTATGTAGCAAGGCCCCCATTCACCTTTAAAGCAGGGGGGGGAACAAACATCCAGGCTGCTATTGATTTGGCCTGTGCTTTTTCTCCCAGCCATTGATTAAATCTTCAGCATTATTTGCAATACAGGCTGGGGGGATGGCATTATTGCTCAGGTCTGCCGTTACCTGTCAGTTTTCCAGCCTTTCCAGATGAAGAAATAAGGCCACTAGAGGTGGAGCAGAGAGGAAGGTGATGAAATACGGGGAGCAAGCATCCTTTCTCCCCTCTTTTTTTTTCTCGAGGGAGCGATTTTTTTTTTCTTAATGAAAGTCTCACCGTGGAAACTAGAGTGGTCGAGGGGGGTAACTGGGGTTCCGGGAAATGCCCTCTCATCCTGGACCAGCTTACCCTCAAAGCCAATGGAAATGACAGTGGCCTAATCTAAGTGTTTGACCCCTCTGATTGATTTATTGTAATCAACTGTGGGCCAGGAAGAATTCAGAGGATGCCTGTGTAGTGAGGAAAGGCACCTTGGGACGAAACAGACCCTTGATCAATTTACGCATGACAGTATCCAAAGACACAGAATTGTCTCTGGTGAAGGCTAGAGAGGGGATGAACTAAGATGGGTGAGTGAGTAGGTGGGCTGGAGATAGCAGGATATAGCACAGTGGATCCAGAGGGTCTAGACAGTTAATTAGCTTTGTGAGAAAACAATCACACTAACAAGGCAAACAAACTTATTAGACTACTCGTTCATCCTTCCCGTTCTTTAAAAGCCACCAACAAAGCATTCGTTTGAGAGGCAGCTTTTCTTCACAAGCACCTGTCCATTGACACATCACTGTTTCTCAACAAGCAGATTCATGCTTTCAGTTGAATTATTGCTCATCTGTGAGATATTTTTGTGCTTTCATAGAAGATCCTTGCTACGAAACAATAAAATATATAGTTTTTTGGGGGTTTTGCACAGCGTGAGAGCAGTTCAGTTATGTGTAAGAGTGAGATACAAAGAAAAAATGACTCCACAAGTACCCCTTCTCACTTTCTCCAGGCATGACTGCACCACTGGTTTTATGTCGGTGGTGTATAGTACAAGGTGGTCATAAAACTGAGCTAGGCACATAAAGCAGCATCTGCCTACGCAATCTGCACCTCGCAGAGTGGCCGGTCTGTGGCAGCCACTGGAAGCACAAACACACTCCCTCATACTAATGCTTTGGGAGATTAAATATGATCCAACATAAATTTCTAGAAGGAGTAAAAGGGATCACCAATTTTAAGCCAAACCTCTACAAGATAGGGTGATTCGATCCCTTATTTATTGACCCGCAAATCAGTGTATGACCTGCATATACAATATCTGAAAATACTGTATTCAAAGTCACAAAGTCACAGATGACTCATTTCTGTGATCAAATTTGCATTCTGTAAAGTTCAGTACCTCTGTGGAAAAATGTGGTTCTGTAATAAAGTGCATGTAGGCTGGCAGGACTGGCATATGGGCACATGAGACGATATGTCATGCTGAACCTAAGTGGGCCGGGGTATACAGAGACAGAGCAAATGCAGTCCTCCAGGGGTGTGGCTGGCACCAGGCTGATTTTCTTGGCCTCTGTCCATGTCCCCCCAGTGCTGCAAGACTATAGGAGATGTCTTTAATATGGCTTTAAGTCCCAGTGAACAGCGGGGAACCCAGGGATCCAATTTAATACCAGCCAGCTGCCCAGCTCAACTGCTCAGTCTGCCATATGTAGTTCTAACTGTGAGTGAGTGTGAGCAAGTTGTGCAACTGTGTGAGTTTCTAAGCTTTAATGATGCTTGCATGAGCAAAGAACATCATAGAGTCGGAAATGTATATTGTATTTATTTATGTATTCTACAAGAAGCATGATTTTATTCTTGAACCTCAGGGATTTGATTGTATTATTACTTAAATCAAGAGTTATATAATGCAAATTAAGTAAATATTTTCAAATTAGATAATTATTAAAATTACTCACTCACTTCTAAAGATCTGAACTTAAGTATGAATGCTGACTACATATTGTTTTCCTGTTTCTTTTTTGTTTGGTTGTTTTGTTGTTGTTTCTGTTACTTTTATTTATGTGTTTTTGCAATGTAACTTCTGTATACTGTGTACCATTGCATTCATTAATAAAACAAAACATTGAGCTAGTTTAAGAGACAAGTGCGATCACTTTTGTTTTTATAACTTTTGTACTTTTCAAAAGTACAAAAAATACATCTATGGGTAACTTTTGTTTATCGATAGTTTCTCCTTAAAAATACATTAAAATCTTTGTATTTCCTTCAAAAGCATTATTCTTTTAAAAATCTGCTTCACTTGCTTCTAGGGGTGGGAATCTTTCACTCTCTCACGATTTAATTCGATTCTGATTTTTGGGGCCACGATTCGATTCAAAATCGATTTTTCATTCCAAACTGATAATATGAGCTCATTTGTTTCCAAAGTGTTTCATCTTCATTTTGCAAACCTCACTCATGTCAAACTCAGACTCATTCAGTAAAAAATAAAATAGCCCAAATCTCTGCATTTAATGAAGACAGGGCCAGTTAAAGCCCTCTTTCATACAGTTTTGTAGTTTTTGGGCTTTCTGCACATATGTTCTAGAAGCAGCTGTGTGGTGATGTCAGGACCTCCCATGTAGTTACAAAATTGAGGCTGACAGCCACTGGATTTGCTTTATGTTTTTTTTATTATTTATAAAAATCGATTTTGGGACATTTTAAAACGACTTGTAATCTTTGTAAATGAAAATCACGATTCTGATGCAAAACGATTTTTTGGTGCACTGTCTGTTGTTGTCTTCTCCTTTTAGTTTCAAGCTATCGTTCTTTTTATTTCAAGTTTAGCTAGGTTTTTGCTGCATTTACCTTTTATTCCATCTTTTATGCTTCTAGTTTAACACTTTGCTTCTTTAGCCTTTAGCTAACCTGTTGCTGCTTTTAGCAAGCATTTTACTACTTTAAGCATTTTGCTAAATTTAGTGTTTAGCTAGCCGTTTGATACTAGTAGCTTTTAACTACTGTTTTGCTACTTTTAGCTAGTGTTTTCTTTAGTTTCTACAGCAAACTTCAGCAGTCATTCACTCGGCGGTCACAATGCATTTTTTTCTTGTTCTAGTAAAAAGGATGAAATCACATTTAAACTATGCTTATTTACGTCAAGGTTAGTGCATCTTTCCAGTGCTTGTTGTGCTTTATTTGTTTTAAAAGTGTCCTTTTAACAAAAAAAAATCCTGCAGTTCTCTTAATTCTAACAGAAGGCCTACCATACATAATTCTTCCTCCAAAAGCAGCAAACAGTTCTGGAAGTTGAGGTTTGACACAGGGTCACTGGAGACCAGCTGCGGTAACTTCAACAGTGACCCCCCAAACCACTGCAGGACTCCTGAGGCCACCCCCGCTCAAAACAAGTGGATGACATTTATGGTGCAGTGGAACTCGCTCCATCAGTGGTCTCATAAACTGTATGTGCGTGCACAATCGTGTGTGTGTGTGTGTGTGAGTGAGAGCAACTTCAGGTCACTGTCTCTACAGAGAGAATCCGGGTATCACCACATAAGAGAGGTCTGCCTCACAATATCTTTTCTTAGTAGTAAAACCAGTAAAATTTATCCAAAAGTGCAGCGTTCAGAGAAGTGTTAAAATAAAAAAATAAAGTGTGTTTTTTTTGTGTGCGTGTGTGTGTGAGTGTGTGTTTCTCTGTAGGACTGTGGTGTTTGCAAAGCAATGATTAGCTGTATCTGATAAGAGAATTACATCTTGATGATGGATGGTCGATTATGAAGAGATCTTTCTACTCTCCCCGGCTTCGATGGGCTCTGTTATTAGCATGCATATAAATGGATCATACCAGGCAGCCTCTTCACTCTCTACTGCAACCGCTATTAGATATCCAGTCCTGTCTCTCTATTGAAAAAGCATAGTCATACAGGGAATTAGCATGTGCGTGTGTAAGTGTGTGTGTGTCCACAAAGCTCTCAGATCACATTAACTCTTAAAGACTTGACCGTGTCACACTGATCTTTCATATCAGGTGTCGTAATGGTTACTTTCCCAGGGCTGTCTCCGTGTGGGTGTGTGTGTGTGAGGAATGAGTGTTTTTTCAGACTCTGACTCTAATCCCTGTTTAAGTGACATCTGAAAAAGGAGTTAAACTTTCCATTGTTACAAGACTAAAAACTCATTTCACAAGAAGAGAGCATGTTGTATTTCAAGGCACAACACACTCCCCAACTCTGGATTTCTTTTTTCTAATATATGTGTTATTTGTTGTTTGTGATCCATGTATCTTGCATGTATCTATGCATATATTTCAGCACATCTCAGCAATATTGCTGCTCAAGCCAATGACTGAACATAGTAATAAGCAGTGTGTTTGTCTATGTGCAGCAAAAGTATGCGTTTGCCAACAGGCATTTCCTAATTTACTACCTGGCAATCCTCAGCATGGAGAAGCACTCCATCCAGGGGTGCATAAATCTCTGCAGTATACCGGTTATTGCACTGTTTATGTTGAAATTCTGCTTGCCTTTGAATGTTACAAACAATGTTTCCTTTAACAGCACAATCTGTTCTACACAACTGCCATTTGTTTTATGGACTATATGCATTGGAGAGTTACACTCACAAGCAACAGACAGACACAAAGAGATCCAGGCGAGCTTAATGAACTATCTCCCTGCTCGGTAATTTAAAAAAAAGGGGGACATCAGCACCATATTAAAGAAGAAAAAAGTGAATTATGTAAAATGTCTGGCAGTGCTTTGCATCTCATACTGCTTTGGTAAATCATTAGAGAGGATCATTGAGATGGCTGCTACAAACAGAAATGTTTCATAAATCTGTTGTTTATTATTGAGTGTGCGTGTGTATTTTGCCAGTGCATGATTGAGCAGGGAGGGGTAGTGCTTGTTCATTGGGAAGATGATGTATTTTCTTTTTGAGCCTCTATCTGTAGATTTGGAAAACTTCACACATAATCAAACACAATGAAAAACAGTATTTATGAGGTTTATGTGTTTTTTTTCTGTAATCACTGTGAGTTTCATTCTGACCAACTTTGAGCAGGTCCAAAATCAAAATAGACTGCTGTTGTTTGAAAAATACTCCAATCAGAAAAATGTTTGGGCTGTCAGACATGGAAAGAAGACGTTTTCACAGAGTTAACAACATCTGCAGCGACAGAGAAGCAGTGAGCGGAAGATGGCAAACTTATTTCCTTACAGCCTGCCAGGTGTGAGTCTAAAATAAATTTGAAGCCAAGATTAAAAAATAAAAAATCAAGAATGGAGTTGTTTTAAGAATGCATCAATTCACTTTGGTCTTGGCTCTGCCTGGACAAGCCATTAGTTTTTTCGGTATGGTCAGAATTAAACTTCATTTTTCCAAACTGAATTAACCTGTGTGTGCATTCAAGTGTCAAGACCACTGCTGTTGTGCAAGACTCAGGGTGCGTGTTTTCCTGTGTGTGTGTCTAGATGATAAAACAGCAGAAAAGAAGAGGAGGATAGGGAACGGGGGGGGGGGGGGGGGGGGATAAAGGATGGTAAGGATGCTGATGCAACAGTGAGGTGAAGGGGCAGTAATGGGGTCATCCTCAAAGGTGAGGGCCTTAATCCATCAGTGACCTTTCCTCCCACATGCACAGCATATCACCACATGGAGAGCATACATCGGTACATATAGGCACGCTCACACTGACAGGATCGTGTAACCCCAGCATCTAACTCCAACCCAGCGTCTCTTGTTTGATGAAAGCCAGAATGCCCCACCAGATCGCACAAATCCCCCTTTAACTTTCCAACAACTTTAGCATTATGGACAAAGCTGTGTCTGTGTTGACAATATTTAATGCCCAGGGATTATCCTTGGGGCTGTACAAAGATTTTAGACCGCCGCCGTCTCACTGTGGGTTTATACAAGCTTTTGATGGATATCCGTGATTCGATTAAGCAGCTGTGTACTGTAGGTGTAGTTGTACCCTCTGGAGTGCTGAATTGCTTTTTAGTGCACTGCAGTTTCATGTTAATTGTAGGGTCCATCTAGGTGCCAGCTGGAAAGCATGGAATATCCCTAGCTGTCATTAGCAGCTCGTACTTAAGCCCCCAAACCCAAAGTTTTCATTCTCATTCATCTGCCTTTTTTTTTTTAATTAGAACATGTTTGTGTCTTTTATTAATCACTATGAAAAGCCCAACAACAACACCCTACTGAGATCTGTAAGAAACCAGACGGTGGAATACCACAAGCTTACAATTCAAATTAAGTTTTAAACACGGATGCTAAAGCATTTCTTTTTCCTTTTAACGGCGAATTAAAGGGACTGCAGAATAATGTTGGAATAATACATTTTCTCTGTTTGCCACAATGCTTAAAGGATGTACAGGCATTGAAACTTGGCTGGCCTTATGAGTGAGAGGAGTGAGAGCTTTAAACCTCCGGCCAGGTTTTTCTTGGAACAAGGCAATCTCCTTCGCTCACAGAGCCTGCATTTTTAATGAGAACATCTGCTCCGGTGGCCCTCTGGTGGAACCGAGGCTTGCTTAATCACACAGTTGAGCCCCTCAAGTCCCTCACAGTGGGATCTGCTCAGCCCAGTGATCAGACAGAACTCGCCACTTTGCAATAGAGCAAAGTACAAGCTGGTGGATAGAACAAAAAGCGAGAGAAGAGGGCATAGAGTAGATACTAAGCTAGATGCAGACTTTTTCTCATCAATTGGAAGTCACTGTAACACAACAAAAAGAACAAGGTTTGTGGTACTCAAATAATATGGTCAATGTCTTTGCCACAGGTAGACAACCATCGCTAAAAAAGTTTTGTGTCTGCCTCCTTTCAAAGTTATCTTTGAAAACACCTTTGCTGTTGGTGCTTGTTTCATGCTATGATGTCATCATCCTGAGACAATAGCAACTGCTAGCCAGAGCCCTATAGAGAGACCTCTCTCTATAGGGCTCTGCTGCTAGCGCTCCAATGCAGCTAAAACTTCCCTACAAGACAGCAAACCTGCAGTTATGGTTGGTGTCTGAGCTGCACTTCAAACTGCTTGATCACAGGTACCATCCATATTGTTTTTATTATTTTTTATGAACAAATTTTGAATTGGTAGGAACTTAGTAGAAAACACACATGAACATGATGAGAACATGCCAATGCCATAAAAGAAAACCTGAGGTCCGAACCATGGATTGAACCCAGGACATTCTTGCTGTGAGGCATCAGTTGTAACCACTAAACCGTTGTACTGCTAATGTATTTTATGAACTATATCATTCAACGATGATAAACAGAAATAAAACAATTATCTTACTTCTAACATTTATATTCATTCACTGTTTTATTAGACTTAAGCACTAAATCTAGGCTAGGTTTAGACTGAAACAATATGAAACATATAAAATCAACACTGCGTTACCAATACACTTAGACTAATGGGCTGGGAAATTGTGTTTCAGATGACAATAAAAAAGGCTAATTCCAGGCCTCCTGGATCTCTTGTTTTTAGTTCAATTGTTGTATCTGTTTTTTTTACATTTATGAAGATCTTCCTACATTATCTTCCCAGGCCCCAAAACAAGAGGTAAACAACATAATAAACTCTTTGATAATTGTGTTTGACAGAAGGCTATATTGTTGGTGATTTCATTTTAAAACATAAACATCTGAAAATATTATTGTCTTTAGCTATGTGTAGTAAATTATAACCTTTAGTATAGACATTAAAGATGATGTATTTGTTGATAGAAAGGCATATTTGCTTATGATACATACCACATGTTAAGGCTGGTTTATAATTCGAGTTGCACTTCTTGTTCCCCCTGCTGAGTGACAAAAAAATTGCTTAACTTCCACCTGACCTCCCGTTGCTATACCCTGGTGACAGCCGTCATGTACATTGCCCCCAGTCAGAACTCTGCGACATGGACCTTACGACTTAGAGCATGTGATTGGTTAGAACTTTGTGGGTGTGTTATTTTGTTAACAATTATTTTTTTTGACTGAAGCCAGTTGTTAAAGTAGCTGGAAGAGCAGCTGGTTTGATCCTATTGAATGTGAGCATGCAGCTGATATTCATGTCTTTTGTCCTTCACCACTGTTGACAAAAAAAAAAAAAAAAAAACTTTTTCCCTTTGCGGACTCTTCACCCAGCACAACACTGATCATTGAATGAAAAAAAACCCACAATATCCAGCCATCATTATTGTTGTTTATATACTTTTTTAAGCTGTGGGAGGAATTATGATAATTTATGGCCCATCACATCTTTAGCTTGTTTATACTACGTCAGGAAAAAGACATCTGAAAAGACGCAATCACTGAGCCTCTGTCTCACGTGATTTTGACGTATAACCCAAGATTTAGAAAATGTAATTTTCCAGTCTACATGATACAAGTCCCAAAATACAAACAACAAGCAGATGTTGTTGCACCATAGTAATTTCTGGATGAAATACTTTGAACGTTGTGCTGGACAGTATAATAAGATGCCAATTTAGGTTAAATTGTTGTTTTTAACGTAATGTGCTGAATATTGATTTTTTTTTTTACTGTATAATGTAATGAAGTTTTTTTAAGCTGATGGGTCAAATTAAATGGCTTAGTGGGCCAACTTTGGCCAGTGGGCCCTATTTTGGGCACCTCAGCGCAAAACATAATAATAATAGTAATAATAATAATAAAAGCTTGTGAAATGTGGCAATATCAATCATATATTTTAAGGTTAAATTTATTTATTTAAAAAAGTGTCTCATTATGATGTTAAAGCACAATGGTTCGTATTTTTTGCTTGATTTTGAGTTGTTTAAAGTACATAAGTAAAAAAAATGCTAAGCTCTAAAACAACAATTGTTCAGTTCATTCTGTTTCTGCTGTATTTAACACCAATTTTCAACAAAACATGTCTTGAGGAACTATACACAAAAAAAAAAAAAAAAACAAATCTAATACAATGCAATTCAAATCAATACATTTACTATATTATAACATATCAATTAGTAAAGTCGTCTATTTAAAGTAGCAATTTAAATAGTAAATACAATAGTAAAGGATAAGTACATAGTTGAGCATTTTTAACCTGATTTTTAACCTATAGTTTTTAGTTTAATAGGAAAAGAAACTTGACAGCAAAGAACAGTAGAAAGGACTAGGGGTCGACCGATACATCGGCCGGCCGATATTTTCGGCCGATATTTGCGTTTTTCCCTTGTATCGGTATCGGCCGATACGCACGTCCGTTCGGCCGATCCGTTGTTTGGGAG
>JAUBOC010000002.1:10459598-10478124 GCA_032275365.1 Anablepsoides cearensis
TGATTTCTTTGACCATTTGTAAAGGGAGTGGAATCAGTACTGCAGCGTTAAGGCACACTGACCCCACATTCTCTCTGCATTGTTTAACGTAGTAAAAGGTTGATTTTCATATACCAAACTATGCTGATGATAAGTCTGATCTAAATGTGGAAAAAGAGGAGAAGAGGTTATAAAGAGAAGATTTGGTTGTAAAAGTTTAAAAGGTTAAGTAAACAGCAGTTCTTTTGATTCTCTTGATCTGACACACACAGAGAGAGACAGAGAGAGAGAGAGAGAGAGAGAGAGAGAGAGAGAGAGAGAGAGAGAGAGAGAGAGAGAGAGAAGCTGTTTTTTTTTGTTGCCACCACCTGCTGTGTTCAGAGGGGTGTGATGGCTGTGTGTATGTGGTGCTTTTATGTGTGCAAGAGTGTGAAGAAACAGAAAAGACTGGAACTCTACTCTCTCCTGTTTCTTCACCCCACTGAGAGCTGGACAAATTTGCTATTTTTTTTTTTTTATTCATTCTTTGATTTTAGGCTTCTGACTAAATCTGAGTGATTTGATCTGATTTCATGTTCCTTTAATCCTGTTTCGCTGTCTTTAAATACGAGGTGACACAGGCAGGCTATTTTTATAGGTTTCGAAATGCCCCCATAGACATACTTTGGAATTTTTTTTTTTTTTTGCAGTTTTAAGTTTCTTTAATCCAATTTGGTTTAATACCTTCACACTCAAAACCTGATGTTGCGAAGGAGGTTGAGGTTCGAGTCTGAAGATTTAGGCTGGTGTTGGAAGCTGCTTAAGGAAAGCCAGCAGATGTGTGTGTGTGTGTTGGGGGGGCAGTATAAGGAAACATGCATACCTGCCAGCCAGAGCTATCTAAAGGGACCACAGATGACAACATAGTCACAACTCCCATCACCCCGCCATTTCACCACCTTCCTATTCCTCCTTTTTCCAGCCTTCTCCTTCCTCTTCTATCTGCCCCCTCCTCCCCTTAAAGAAAACCCAACAATGGATATAATAGCTCTCTAAAAATCCACCATCAGTGCTCTGAGACTCTGCTGATTGAAAGGAGTGATTATTAGTCCCTGCTAACCTGCCCTTCCACTGTTTAAAACGTTGTTTATTTGACAAGAGGACACATATAGATGTTGCTGAGGGGGCTATAGAGTTTGGCAGACGCTCTGTGCCAAATTATATGCATGACTCCTCTTGCTATGCCGCTTCATGTGGCTGCCAAGTGAGGTTTCACCGAGGCTTTTGCCAGGGGACCCAGACTCAACCCCCCCTCCTATAACACACACACACACACATACATGTTAAAAAGGCCTCCTGAACGTCCTCTTTCCACCTAGCTACCCCATACCCCTACCACGCCTCTCCCACCCTTATACCCCTTCAGCCTCCACACCACACTCATTATTAATGATCTGAGGGACAGCTTTCATTTGATCTATTAGTTAGGATGGGACAGCGGCTGCTGTAGAGCTGCATCCCCCCGCTGGATCTTTAATTATTTCACGGAGGGGCTTTCCTCCTCACCGCTGCTCCATCTCTGTTGTACAGATGAAATATTGAAGTTGAGGAGTGCGGTGCAAAGTGGCCTCATGCAGGGCGAGGCACATGTGTGTGTGTGTGTGTGTGTGTACTAATCTGCCCCTTTGCTCCCCAGCTTCTCTACTGTATTTGTTTGAATTGACAGTGAGTGCGAGGCTATAGTGCCGACCAAAATCTTAGAAGCTTTTATTTTATTTTTCCTTAGACTTTTCATCCTCCAGTTTCAGTAGTGCAGTCCCAGATTGGAAGCAGATTGTGTTAGTTATTGCCTCTTGCCTCAAACCACAGTTCCACCTTAAAACAGACAGTCAGTATGCGAATGGGCACGTTGTTATTATCCTTAAGACCTTTGAGTGTATCTTGGCTGTACAACAAAACTTTAATAATAAAATAATAAAATCCTCCAACTCCCCCAACAGGAACAACATTATGACAAATAGGAAATATTTCACTGTGTGTCTAATATACTGTGATTATGACCCATTAATGTCATATTAGAGTTGTGTAAAAGGGCAGTAATGGCATGATATCACCACTCACTACTGGTTGCCAAGAATAATAAGGTTTAACAACATCTGACAGGGAAATATGGCAAACACAACTTTGCATTTAGGTATGATATATGGCGTAAAACCTAAATTGCTTTGCTCTCGTATGTTTTAGACTCTGTGTTAATGGCAGCAGGCAGCTGAGGAATTACGCATTTTGGAAACTGTACTGAGATTTACCTCATGTAGAGGGATTCATACTCTATAAACATAATGACACCTTATTGTACTTTATGTGACTGCGCATGATGGCAAGATTTGCATCCGCAGCACTCAGTAAAACACAGAATTGATGTAACTGGCGGTGGGAGTAGTCCGTGCACTTAGGTGGGGGAGACATAGGAATGACATTGATATACAGCGCTCCATTAATTGCCATATGAATAGGGTCTGCATTTGGTCGGCGCTCTGCTGATGCATCACAGTAAAAGAGATGGGTCACTCTGTCTTCCTCGAGCCACGGCTTTGCCAAGCTCATAATTGCTAAAACCCCCAATTAATCTTCCCATCACATAGGCCAAATCTACGCTTGCCGCCCATGTAAATGAGTTGCAGCGGATGCTCTTAGCAAAAGTCAGCGGGCCTGTGCTTATGAGGACATCAAGAACAAACAGCATCATATGAACTCAGTGAGCTACAGACTATCCAGCGTGTAGCTTTATCATCAGTCCCAGGGCGAGGAGTATGGAGAAAAGGGCAAAAGTCTTCATCCAGACTAGGCTAATGGCTAGCCAAACGTTGTTCGGTTTTGAAAACTAACAACAGCGCCATAAAGTGTAAAGGTTTAATATGAGCTAACAGTGTTCATTCACACCAGGATGACCTGTCTAACAAGAAGCTTTGTTACAAGCCTAAAAACAAAAAAGGATCATTGTAGAGGGTAATTAGCCTAGCCTGGTGGAAGACTTCCCTTTTCTTCTAGGGTTGGGTGATATTGAAAAAAAAACATAATTAATTGTGGCATTTAGCCAAAAACGATTAATATAATAATTAATTAATATATATTAACAGATGGCAGTTACACTTTCATATTTTTGACTCTAAATTAGCTACTTACAAACCATCAGTCAAACAAACTACTTCATTTTAACAGGTTAAGATAGCTGTGAATTGAAGCCCGCTTTTTCACCAATGAGGAGTGGCAGCAGATTTTAGTAAAGCACCACAGGCAGTGTGACTCCATCACACACAAAAATAAGTCATGTGGCACGAAGTGAAGTAGTTGCAAAGTGGCAAATATTAATTGCTGACAGTTTTTCTGACAATTTATTACACAAAATTTGCTTTTGCCCAACCCCACCTCATACCCCAAGACTTGTAAATCTACCCACAACTATCAGAACATCCCTTTTTTTAAATTACCAGACTATTGCTTTTACAAACTGACCACAACTTCCTACCTGCAAGTAACTTATTGTTTCTAAAAAAATCAAATAAAATAATAATAAAATTTAGTATCTACAAGTAATACTTTGAATCACCATGTTGGTTAAGTCTATGTAGTTAAGGCATGTTCGAAAAAGAAGGGATTATTGCACCAGCTGACATCAGAAACAGGAAAACAATTTATTTTCTGCTGTAATATTTTTATTTCTAGTCACCTTCAGCTCTTAAAATTGAACATAAATGATCAAAACTCAACAAATACAACTCTATGTGGATAAAATCAAACAGAAATCCAAACTAATGCAGATGATTCAGAACTCCAGTTGAGAAATACAAATGTCTTGTTTCTAGTGTTTTCACCAAACAACAAAGAAGATGAGTTTTGTAATGATTTACTATGAAAATCAGTAAAATTATATGAATCAATTTATTTATTTTTTCACTTTTTACAGTGTGTTAACATAATGGAAGGTTAACTATACTGGAGCAGATGCTACATATCTGATTTCTTTTTTGTTATATTTACTTCGGTACAGTCAATAAAAGCCCTGTGCTGCAATAAATCACTGTGTGGAAGGAGGTTGTTTTGAAGCAAATGAGTTGTGTGGCCAAGAATAAAGTTAGAGATGGGAGGAGTTTTGTTTGCACAATGAGTGTTAAGATTAGGACTGTCTTGTTGAAACACCTCGACAGAATTGAACTCAGTCGTGCTTATTCTTTTGTCCTTCTTTAGCATCAGTCCAAATAAAAAAGAAGCAGCTACATTTATCTGAAGGCTACACAAAGAGTGATTCTTTTAGAGGTGGCAAACAGTATGAAAAGCTCACTTCTTCTTGACAAAACTCCAGTGTGGCTATGCGTGTCTGTGTGTGTGTTTCCACATTAATATGTATTTCTGTTTGTAGCATGCCGTTCTGGCTCCTGGCCACTCAACCTTTACTCATTGTGAACAAAATCTCTTTTCCACACTCCAGTCTGGCCACCTGCCCTCATGCAGGTGGCCGCTTTGACAACACTTTACTGGCACCCAGTGGCGACGGGAGGTACTGCATCCACTTGATGCTCCGCTGCCGGCGGTGGGAGAGGGAGAACTGTTTACAAGTGGCATTTGGCCCTAATTAAAAGCAGCACTTGTTGGAGCACTAGGTCTGCGGAGGGGCTCGCATCCACGGTGACGCAAACTGGGCCACGGATCCTCCGATAAGCTTCCTCCACTCTGCACACAGACACAACACGGGTCAACGAGTGAGCACTACTGGGGACAAGTCTTGACAGTGTTTAATGCTCACAGTTTTGCTGCACAGTAATGTGTAAAATACACTACAAGTGCGAGGAAAAACACATATGTCTCTGGGTACAGCTTTTTTTTTTTCCTTTAGACAACAAATCTTGTGCAAGTGATTGACAGTTTGCTGAAACTCCTATCTCTTTCTGCTTTCTAATTCTGCTGGCCCAACATCTGGCTGTCCCATGTGGACAAGCCATTACGTCAGGACAGGAGATGAATGAAAGTAGCTATCGACCTGTCTGAGTAGCAACTAACTGGGCCGGCAACGGCTGCGAGTTTTGACCAGCTTAATGGAGCACAGCAGCTCGGCAACTAATCACCTGCTCTTTCTCATCAGCTCCTTTCCCCCGTGGGACGGTAATTGATTGTTAAGTGTTTGATGGATCAGACTAAGACTGAGTTGGCCTGGCTGTGAAAATGCTGTACAGTTTGTACTTTCTACTGCGAAACATCTGTTGAAGTGTGACCCATGGTTGAAGGTATTCTCTTTTGTCCGTCTGGTATTACTCTGGAAATTGTATACATTCACACAGGGGCGGAGCCAGAAGGGTGGCTGGGGTGGCAAGTGCCACGCATGGCACCTGATTGGCCACCCCCAAATAACTGACAAGTGGATGGGGATCCTGGATTTTTTGGATTTATAGATTTTGTCAAAGATTGTTCTCTGATAATACTGTCCTATATACTGTGTCTGTTTAAACATGGCTGGATTATAGAGTTATTTGAAAAATTAGCATTAGCATTAGTGATTAGCTTAATTTGAGATTAGCATCTGCAATGGGCATGTGATCAATCTTAGCAACTCCACAACAAATTTCATCTCAATATGTCTTAAAATTGCTAAATTATATCCTTTTAAAGTCAGCTTTGGTGGCCATCTTGAATATATGATTAGCATTTTGAATTTGGTAAAGGTTGTTTTTGGCTACTTCTACACTAAACGTAAGCTTTGTATGTCTAAAAATGGACTAGCATCCAGCGTGTTGTTTTTTTTTTTTATCATTTTTTGATCAGACAAAAATTCAGTTTAATATTTCTTAAAACAGCCGAATTAAAGCCATTTGGAATTAGCTGTGGCAGCCATCTTAAATTTTCAAATCCAAAGTGCTTTTCTTTATGTGTATGTCCCACCTGTACCACCCTTTCCAAAATAGTCTAAGCTCCACCCCTGCACTCACACCACACTGTTTAAGTGCTCCTGCATAAAACAATCATTTTAATTTCAAAAGTTCACATTCTCCTAAATGGCTTAAATTTTCTGATCCAACAGCTGTTTTCTAATGTAATTTATTTGAGAAATAATTGCCATTGATTGACATTTCAATTGAAAAAAAAAACTCTTTAATTAAGACAATTTAAATCGAATCACTGACTAAATTTTGACCTGCTTTATAAAAGTACCTGCTTTAGAGCAAAAAAAAACTGTTGATTAAAAAAACATTAGTTGATTACAAGAAAATCAAATGGCAACAATTTGTTAGCATGATTAAATAAATTTATTTGATTCTTAGTGAATATTTTCATCTAATTCCCAAGTGATTGGGTATGTAAATATTCATTTAGCTGTTTTCCACTCATTTAAAGTGGTAAGGGTAGATTCAATATTTTCTTCATGTGCTCCAGCTAATTTACCTTAGTCTGAAGAGTTGGTTGTGATCCAGCTCTTCTTCCTCGTCTGTTTTTGTTAGGCCTCTGTCCCTCAGCCTCCTCTTTCTCTCCTCGGGGTCCAGGATGAGTAAGACCACCAGGCTGGGCTGGAGGAGGTCACTGGGCCAGCGATACACCTCAGAGCCGTCTTGCGGGAGCTCACTGACTGAACCACTCACTGCCGTGGCAATGGCATACGCTGCTGTGCTGTGCCAAAATCTAAGGATGGATAGAAGCCAGGAGAAGTATAGTTCTCTAACAGTAAGTGTGTGACTACTACTACTTTGTGTTCTCATTTTCAGGCTTAAAAGACTGCAAGTGGAAGTAATGCTTAGATTTTGCCACTCAGAAGCAACTAGTTTTTACCAGTTTGACCAACAACGTCTCATCTAACTCTCACCTGTCCACAATGACGGGCGCCTTCATGCCCTCTTGGCTTATTTGCTCGGCGGTGATGTAATTCCCAAGAGCGTAGAAGGCCCTGCGGATGAGGGGAGGCTCCTGATCAAAGCGGGCTCTCCAAGGGGACAGGCACTGGGGAGGGGATCGCAGGAGGCTGGCCCCTAGAGCGTCCTTTAGAGACTCCGTGAGAGTAGTTTTACCTGTACGGGCAAAAGGTGGAAAATGATCACAGGGAGCATTTTATAAACACGAAAGCAAAGATTCCTTCGTGTTTTGATAAAATGGAACAAAGAACTGAAGCAACACTTGAAATGTTCAGCTAACGCTCCTATCTGACCCTGTGTGCTGGAGTCCTCCTGAGGTTTCTAAGAAGCACTGCACGATCAAGCAGATTCAATAAACCATTTTCATTGTGATGTAATGTTTCTGAGCTCACAATACATGATACCCCATTAGGCGAAGCCCACTGGCAGATAATGTTTTTAGCTGAGAACAAGCAGCCGTCACTTCAGCCCAACATCTATGCATCAAAGCAATCCCATATTTATTTATGAGGTAATGGCATTAACCTGTAGCATCCAGGCCTTCGATGACAATAACAGGGAAGTCTGGTTTTCCTCTGGCGTTCGCTCTGCCGGGAAGCATCCTCAGCACGGACGTGCTCTCGGGGATGATGTCACCACACTGCAGAACAGGCAGAGTCAGTGTGCTGCTGTGAGACAGGAGGCAGGAGGGAGTCAGACGGTGTGGCGCACACAAACACACACATGATGCTTCTGGACCACCTGGCACAGTTCGATCAATTAAAAGGGCCTAGCGTTCCCTGAAGGAACTCACATCACCTGCCGCCTGTCATAGCAGTGTTTTGCACCAAGATCTCATGTTGAGAAATGACAGGTAAGTCAAAGAGAATTACACGTGAAATCTCATGCAATACTGCAACATGTTACACAATTTGTTAGCGCTTGGAGTATTTGTTGACAATGACCCAACTACTACCACTCAATTTTACCTCAAAATTTGTAACACTGTCTGCGTTGTTCTTTTTATTTTGTTTTGTTTTGTTTGGCTGTGGTTGCCACCATGAAATGGTTTGAGTCCAAAAGTTAATCAGCTGTAAAAGTACATCAGTTAATGACTTTCTGGAGGTTTTGTTAAAAATCCAACTTGTGTCTCATGAAATATTTTACAAGCAGAGAGTTGAGTGCAATAGTTGAAGGCGAAGTTTTAATCACCTATCTTGCATAATCAGTTAGTGCTTGGACTATATGTTAGATATCAGTCTCAGCCACCACCACTTTAAATTTTAGATCAATATCTGCATAACTGGTCGAGTTATACCCCTTTTTGTGTCAAGTAAAAATGCTTTGCTGTGGCGGGCATCTTCAGTTGGATTGACTCCAACAGTTATTCAGTTATTAATGTGAATTGAATGATTATTTTCTAAAAGTTTCATAAAAATTCGTTCACTTATTCATGACTTATTTTGCTAACAGAAACACGCGCAGAGAGCGCTTTGAGAGTTTACACTGCAACACCCTCTTTCCCCTCACGAGGGAGACATTTTCCCAAATGTGGTAGCCCAATGCTGTTTTTATTTCTCAAAACTGTGTTACTTTGCGTCATACAGACCTCTTCCAAAACGTCACAGGCCTCATCGAGGCTGTAGAAGACATCAGAGTTGATGATGTTGAGCACAGATGGGTGACATGTTGGCGCTGCTGCTGGCACCACGTAGAACTTACTCCTTCCCATCTCGCGCTCTGTGTTCGTCCACACACGCTGAGTCCACAGCTGATCATCTTCCCCCCCGGAATATGAACACACTAACACCGGGTCATGCTGTTCTAAATGCCCCAACAACAGGCTCTCTATCCGGGACGAGTTCTCGGAGCTGCTCTTTAAGAAGTAACCCTTGATCAGAGAGTTTTTAGCATCTGGAAGAAACGACATCATGTTGGTGAAATTGGAGCCCGGAGGCAAGTCTCTCAACAGTCTGTCTTTCAGCTCCCAGTGAAACTTGTCTCTTCTGACCCTGTCGCTGCTGCACACCAGAAGGGAGTAGCAGCACTTGTTTCCCTCCTGGAGTTTGGAGAAAGCCAGCGGCGCCTTTTCTGCTGCGCGCTTCTCCTCCTGAAGTCCGAAATAAAAAGGCGCTCCGTCCAGCTCCACTGAGAACACGCGGCGGGACCACCGCGCGAAAACAGACTTTAGGTCTTTCAAACGTCTCGCCATGATTTTTCTTCTTCACTCCCCCCACAAGTAAAGAAAGAAAATAAAACAACGTGGTTTATGAGATCATGATTCTTATCAGCGAGGTGGGCGTTGCATAACATAAGCTCTTCCTGCGCGGGGCGCGCGAAAACGAAACCAACAGCGCAGAAAGGAAAACGAAACTTAAGCAAGTTTCCAGAGAAGTGATTCTTTTTAGTTATTGCAATTATTTAGTTATGTGGCCTGGGAATAACCTCAGACTCGTGACACAGCAAGGTTATTGAGCGCAGCATATTTTAAAAGCATTTTTTTTTTATTTCTGAGACACAAAGGTTAGATTAAAAAAAAACAGGAAATAAAAAAGGAAGATTACAGCTGTCTTTAAAATGGTATAACTTCTTGTCCATTTTTATGATGCTTTTCCCCCCCAGCTATGTTCTTACTGTAGCTACATAAAACAATGTTTGCTTCAACAAGAACCTCGCAGGGCTGCATGTTTCTTGCACTAAGATTAGATTAGATTAGATTAGATTAGATTTTGCGCATTTATTTCTATTTACCAAACGCTTAACTGCACCTCTCCAGTTACTTTGCATAGTTGTAAAGTGACATAATTCGGGTCGTGTCTAATCAATCTAATAGCAGTTTCTAGAGAAACGTGCAGTTTTGTTTTCTGTGCATGTAAACAGAAACTTGTGCGCCTATCAGCTGACGCGCTCTGGGCGGACTATTTAAGGTGCCACCGCTTCCGCCTGCATCCACAGCAGCGCAAACACAAGCAGCCGGACTGGTTCAAAGATGCTTCTCTCTACTTTTATCGGGTCCCCGATGGTGATCCTGCAGCTCTGCATCAGCACCGTCCTCTCCGTCTTCATCAGCATCCTTTCCAAGCTTCGTTTCTGGACCAGAGGAGCCTGCAAGGAGGGCGTAAAGTTGCCCGTCCCTGACGTCAACAGTGCCCTGCAGGACCCAAACGCGACCACCCCAACAAGCGTCAACTATCACTTCACGCGCAAATGTAATTATAAATGCGGGTTTTGTTTCCACACCGCAAAAACCTCCTTTGTCCTTCCTCTGGATGAAGCCAAGCGGGGCCTCAAACTTCTGAAGGAAGCAGGTAAGCGTTAATGCATTATTTAGTATTAATCTATTTTTATTCGCACAAATCTATTAAAATATTTTATTTTATTATTATTATTTTTAAGGTATGGAGAAGATCAACTTCTCTGGAGGGGAGCCCTTCTTACACGATAAAGGGGAGTTCCTGGGGGAACTGGTCCAGTTCTGTAAGGAGAACCTGCAGCTCCCAAGTGTCAGCATCGTCAGCAACGGAAGTCTGATCAGAGAGAGGTGGTTCCAGAAATATGGTGAGATCCAAAAAACAGTAATTATCACCCAAAATCAATGTATTTTCCCACGTGCGTTTGTGAATGTGCCGTGTCTGTTAACAATATAACTTATAAACCAGAGGGCTGATTTGATTCAAACTTGCAGAAAGTAATAACTGGATGTAAATCTGAAACTGCTAAAATTTTGGTGTCAATCTGATGGAAAAAGGCTGCCAAAGCCATTCTGCTACACATAATGGGTGAAGATTTTGTGTGGTATCTGAGAGTGATCCCTGCATAATTTTGCCATTAGTATCTGGAAACAACTTTGTCTGTTAGTGGAATATCATGAAACGCTGAACGGATATGAAACTTTCAGAAACTAATCAATAGATGAACTTTTACAAATGTTTAACATTTGTGGACAGCCCCATTCAAGATGGCTGCACACAGCCAAACAATCAGTCAGTGCTGCAGATATACAGCTACAATTTGGTAACATTGTAGCTGAGAGTCCTTCACAGCACATAGTTCAAGGACTCATTGTGCAAGATTTATGCCTAAAACTTTAGCACTCACTTTTAAAGTCAACCTTATTTGTCTGTTAGCAAAAGATCTAATCAACTACAAAACATATTGAGACGTTTAAAAAGTAATCATTGGATGTACGTTTGGAGTCAATCCAGTTCATAATGACTGTCTGCAATAGATTTGAATAAGCCAACACAAAATTAGCTGTGACTCAGCCAGTCTTACAGATATTGAGCTATAGTTTGTTTCTAACAACTCAGAGTCTTTTGCAATGGTCTGAGAAAGACATCACACAATATACTGCATGGTGTTGGGCACGTTTTTTTTAACTGAGGTTTGACCAAAATAACTACTTCTTTTTTATTATTATTATTTTTATTTTAGTTTAGAAGTCAGTGGTTTGTGCTAATTCCTTCAGGGAAGGCCTTTAATAAACATATATGTTTCTCTGCTTTTCATTGTTTGTTCCAGGAAACTACCTGGACATCCTGGCCGTCTCTTGTGACAGTTTTGATGAAGAAACCAATCAGCTGATTGGCAGAGCTCAAGGCAGGAAGAGCCACATCGAGAACCTGTACAAGATCCGCAGCTGGTGCCAGCAGTACAAAGTGGCCTTTAAAATCAACTCCGTCATCAACACCTTCAACGTCCACGAGGACATGACGGAGCACATCAACCAGCTCAACCCCGTCCGCTGGAAGGTGCGGGTGACCGCAGAAAACACGAGTTTTCAGGCGTTAGTGGGGATGATGCTCATCGTCTGACCGCTCTGATCTTTAGGTGTTCCAGTGTCTGCTGATTGACGGGGAGAACGCAGGAGAGGCCGCTCTGAGGGAGGCGGAGAGGTTCGTCATAGAGGAGCAGCAGTTTCAGGAGTTTCTGGACAGACACAGCGGCGTCCCCTGCCTTGTTCCCGAGTCGAATGAAAAGGTACGAGACTGGAAACAACAGGGGAATATTTGTCTCTGTCTTTTTGTTCTTGAAACAAGTGTTTTTCTCTTACATTTCATAGTGCTTATGTTGGGTTTCCAGAAATATATCTTTTCACCTGTAAACTCACTCAACATGTTGCAGAATTTAATTTTTTTTGTAAATATGTGTATTGCACAATGTTTATAATCAGATATTCTAAGTCTGTGACTTTCTTACAAAAAAGCATTTTCTTTTTTTTTGATGGGGAACTTAAAGGCAGCTGTGATCATCTTCAGCTAAAACATAAAATTGTATTTGTTTTTTTTAAAACTGCAATTGTTTGATTGATCTGCATCTATTTTCCACAGATGAGGAACTCCTACCTGATTCTGGATGAGTATGTAAGTAATTTGTTTTTACAAGTTAGTTCCTTCCCGTTAAAACATTTGGAAAATTAACTTCCAGACTATTTTTTTCCCCCCCCAACAGATGCGTTTCCTGGACTGTCGAGAGGGAAGGAAAGACCCGTCCAGATCCATCCTGGATGTGGGTGTGAAGGAAGCCATCATCTTCAGTGGCTTTGATGAGAAGATGTTTCTGAAGAGAGGAGGGAAATACGTGTGGAGCAAAGCGGACATGAAGCTGGAGTGGTGAAATTCTGCAGCTTTGCACTGAAAACTTGCACAGTATAAATGTAAATATTTTTTTTTGTTCCGATGTATTTGCTGCTTGTAAATGCAGAAAACTTTTAATAATGTGTTATTTAATTACATTATTCTAGAGTGAAGTATGGCTTGAGTGTTGTTATATTTAAATTAGTTACACTTTGTTTAAATTTTGTTGCATTAAAAAAACATATTTGAGAATTATTTTTGTCTGCTGTTCAGATGAACTTGTGACCTTCGGCACCTTTTAATTTGTCATGCTCCTGATTGGGAATTAAAGCTATCAGCCAAAATATGCTAAGACAATTAGTCTGCAAGTGTGATTTAGAAGCTATTTGTGTTTGCATACAAACCATGCTGTGTTTTATTTTTGAATTTTTTTTTTTTTTTGCTGCAGATTTTTTTGTATAATGTTAATATTGAATTACCCTACCTTATTGTGTTTACCTTGAATAAACATTTTATTTCCCGTTAAACTAAGCACACTGGAAATTTGACAATTTAAGCAATATTTGAGATATTTGGATTTACAGAAAAGTGTATTTCTATATTCAAATGTGAAAAAAATTAAATTTTAAAATGTTAATATAAAAATATATATACTTTTAAGTAAAACAAAAAAATACAGGAAATAAAATCAACATTTTGTAACCATGGCAAAATTGTCCGAACCATTTATTTATACGTATTGTTGTTGTCAGCTGATAGTTTGTAAGATAAATTTGATTATTTTAAATCTTTGTATGTGTGTGCGTATGTATAAATAAATAAATAAATAAATAAATAAATAAATAAATAAATAAATAAATAAATAAATAAATAAATAAAAGAAATACACCTTTTGGCCAGTAGGGGGAGCTCTCGCCTGTTTGGAAGCTGAAAGTGGGCTGCTGACTCTGCCTCAGAGGGGCAGCGCAGGACAACAGACTGGAGGCTCCTTTGTTTATTTATTTATTTCGATAAATGGCGTCTCTCCAGAGAGAAGCAGCTGATTTCCCTCAGAGAACGGCAGCGGGAACGGAGGAGAGGTAAACACACCGCCTCCGCACTTCCGTGCAACGAGATATTTAGTTGCTGAGTTTTTTGTCTTTGTTTGTTTTGCGGCATTTGCGTTGCTTTCTGGCAGCCGGACGCTGCGCACACTGCTCGGGATATTTGCGGGCGGACCGCTGCTGTAAAAACACAGACTGTCAAAGAGAAAGCACTGAGGAAGAGGAGGAGGAAAGGGGGGAGTCAGCTGCAGTTTTTGTTTTATTGTTTTTTTGCTTCCCGCTGGTTAGCTTATTTATCGACGCTTCACCGGAGCGGGGCCCAGATAGGCACGTCGGCGACAGAAGCGGGTCAAATGTTTCCCCCCCGCCGACGTTTCAGGGATACAGAATAAAACAGTGGCATCACCACCCTCGCCTCGGAGAGATGTCCTCCCCCTCCGCCTGACTACTGGCCTCGTCGTTAATCCAATTCAGGAGATCATCTCTGCAACCCCTCCTGCGAGGTCACACCACCGAGACGGCATTATCCCAGCAAGCCAGGTAAGGGATCGCTAAAAAGTCTTATAAATCTATACCACCCATTTTCATCTCTTCCCTGCAAGGCTTTCTGCTGTGAAGCATGTTAGCTCAGTCTTTTGTACAGTAAACAGGTAGCTACTTTAAATAGAACCCCGGTGAGATTTGCTTCCCTTTGGTGTGTGTTGACTTGTACAGGGTTATTATTGTAATCGTTGCCTCAGATCATGTTTATCTGCCACACAGCAGCTGCCTTTCAGCTCCCAAGCATGGAAATGCACTGAGGGTGTGAAGGAAGCCATCAGTGCATTTCAGTCAGTCAGTCAGTGCCCAGGGATTTTCATTAAAGCAGTCAGATTAGATTCAGATTTATAGACAGAAAACAGAGTCCTGCGGTCTGTGTTGGTGCTTCCCAGATGGAAATGTTCAACATGAAGCTATAATGTTTCTCCTTCCAGTGCTTCTGTGATGCTTATATCTCTCTGCAGTTCCTCTGACTTGTTTGGAGTTGAGGAAAATAAAGCAACAAAACATTCAAGTATAAGTGAACGTCACTACTTTGGGGATAAATGGTTGATTTGAGGCCTCTTCTGTTAAAAACAAGCTTCTCCTTCTCATCCTGCACTATTAATTATCTCTCCAATTTCGTGTTTCTAGCTTCTTTTCAGCTAAAACACACATTTAGAGAATCATTTCCTTTGCATTTCAGGGAACATGTGAGCAATGCTACAAATCTCTTTTCCTGCTATTTTTCCCTCCCCCTGAAAATAAATCTCACTCCCAGGTAGGGCCACTCGGGGAATAAAAGCATCAAACTGCTACTCCCTGCCTTTTGCTGCTGCAGATTTGTTGAAAACAAAAGATGAGAGATGTTTTCTGCGAAAGCCATAACACACTTCTCAGAGACCGGCAGCAGTCAGACGTTTCCCACAGGAGACTGGTGATGGAATGAAGCTTTATCTCTGTGCACTGTTAAAAGCTGCTCCCGCACACAAAACACACCTATTAATGTTCATGCAAGCAAATGCAACCTTTATATTTCTGCTTATAATTGAATGGTTGTGGGTGATGACTTAACTGTTTTTAAACCAGCTTCAGTGGTCTTTTTTATTGCCCACTCCCAAAGATGAAGCAGCAATTTGTGTTTTTGTCCATGTCTGTTAGCAAAATGTATGAACCATTAGATAGGTATGTTTACTAAATATCTCATGACCCACTTTAGTCAAATTCTTATTAAGTACTCAAGGATTCTGCAACTCAAGTCATGAAGGCTGCCACAGCTAACCTTGACTATGTCCAAATTCAGGAGCTGTTTCCTTCAAAAGCCGAATTTGAAATCTGATTACGTCACAGCGGTGTGCTGAAGGCTCCTCCAATTATGGCCCACAAATGTGTCCCCCTTTTGGTGGGATGGCTCTGATTACAAGATGCATTGCAGGACAAACAGGAGATTTGGTTTTGCTTGTAATGGCGGACAAAGTGATAGAGGAGTACAGTTTTGAATAAAAATCGGGCAGTACAAAAATTTAAAGTTTAATTTGTTTGTAATTTTAGGCATTTGTTATTTGCATAGATATTTTTTATCATTTTATTTTTGTCAAAAATCTTCATAAACAAGCTCATATGGCTTTTACCCTATTTTTTGTGCATTGCCTCTAAGCCAATTTTGTTCATTTTTAATAATAATATTCTGCTAATTTCAATCTGCATTACTTCTGTTTAAGCTGAAGGTTAGACCGTCCAAATTCACAGCCACTCTCTTCCGGGCTTTTCAGTCGAGAAAGGATCCGGCCCCATGTTGACCGGGTTGGCCGGGTTCTTCATTAGAATTTGCACACAGCCCTTATTTGACCTTATTAGCTAGTTTCCCGCATGTTAGTAGCTCAGAGTCATCCTCAACAAATTATCTGAGCTCTAACACATCTCAAGACGTCTCAAAATAAAACGAGACTATGGGCGGGTGATATGCATTTCTTTATGGAATGCTCGGCTTTTAATTTCTAGATAATATATTATCACTATCAATAAATATTCAAAGAGAGTTGTGGTTGCCGTGTCTGCCAGGCCTGTCTTGTAAACACTTTATGGGTTTCTTATTTGTGGGGTGTCATGTTACCCGTTGGTGTAATCACTGAAGTATGCCTGGGGGTGTAAACAAGTTTGGGCCTCGCCGGCTTTTCCAGATCTGAATCCATGTGTTCCGGAGAGGTCAGCCCTGATCTTTTCTAGGCCAGGAAGCAGCACCGAATGTTAAGGGGATTAGAAATGAGACAACCCTTCAGAATAAATACAACTAAGTAGTCATTAAATCCTAATCACAATCAGCTCCTGGCCTGTGAAGTCTTTCAGAGTGGTGTCTCTAAATGGATGCAGGCTCTCCGAGGGCCTGTCTGTAAATTTCAAACTATCCTGGTTAGATAACCAGGCTTGGTTTCTTCTCTGATATTCAGTACATTCCGTGTGTGTGCTTTTGGTAAATCACTCCTTTATTCCCCTGACCTTTTAGACTCGGTGAGAAGATGTCATTTGGGTGTAATCTGACTTCAGGGGTCTGTCTTTCTGCTTTCTGGTCGCCAAGGCTTATGCAACACCTTAAATGCCACTTCAGCAGAGTGTTGTGACTGAGTGTTCGGGGTGGTGCCAGTTTCCAGGTTAACCGTGTGTTTGGAGCCAGGGATTGTGGAGAGGGCAGCTTCTGAACACTCATCAGTTGAGTCCTAAATAGCTCCTGAAAGTGAAGTTCAGCACTCAGGGAGCTTTTTTTTATTTTGGTGTGTTATGACTTGTTTTCTGCGCCGTTTGGTTTGTGGCGGAATGAGACGAGGGGGCTGTAATGGGACTGTTATGTCACATTTGTGTTTTGTTGTACTTTTCCTGGCTTTTGAACTGTTCTCACAGGCTCCATTCTGTCAGACAGGTATGCCTTGTAAAGTGAGCCGCCGTTATGCAACGCTCCTTAGAATTTGCTGACCATCTGACACTTTCCAAGATTTAAGCTTTTTTTTCAGGAATGTGTGCGATGCAGCTCGCCCTCGGGGCTGCATGAGTCACACAAACAAGCAGAGAACAAGTCATTTCAGATGGAAAGAAAACTGAGCACTGTCTTCTTTTTAAATAGTATGGGGTGGCCATTTTGTGCTCTAAAGCAGCTATTCTTACATATATTTACTGTCAAATCATAGTAAAATATTTTTATTGCCTCCAACTAAAGTTCTAGATATGATTTAATAATTCTCAGAGTTTTAATAGAAGCTGGATAGCCTTGAAAAACTTCAGCTTGAATGTGGTGTTTTCATTGTTTAACATTTCACATACATCTCCCTAGTAAAGCCTAATCCTCCTGCTGTCCTTGGGTCAAAATGACCCTAAAGCCTTAGTTAAAACTGGGCAGCAGAAGGGTTAAATATTTGCCTTGAAAAAGCTTGTTTTTAAGGAGTGTAAAAAAACATGTAAGCTCTTGAGGATCATACTTGATGTTTCCAAAAATAGCTGCCTTTTACTGCACATAAGAAAAGAACACATCTTAATTGCTTGTAAACCTTCTGGTTCCTATTTATTCACACAAAACTGGTATTTTGCTAATTGGAAAGTGGTTCAAGTTTTGGAATTCTGGACTCAATTAGTTTCAACAGACAGCAGATCCACATGTTTAATGTTTATTAAAGAGAAGCAATGTGTACTGCAAATTGGATATAAATTAGCCAAGTTTTTCCCGACTGTTCATGTCACTAAAAGTATTTTTTTTTTAAGTTAAAAACAGCACATTCTCAGAAAGTTCCTCTCAGAAACATTGGAAAGTATGATTTGAACTGTGTGAGTCATTGGTTAGTCAGTAGGAAGCTGCAGTAATTTGTGGAAGAGTATTCATGCATGAAGGAAATAAACCAACAGTTTGCATGGTAACTCAGCAGACCTGTTCTAATTTGTACTTGTTTGATCATATTCTATTATATTATTCATTTTTTATTGTTTTTTAAGTGTTAAGTATAAAACTTGTGTTCTTTAACTATTGACTAAGCTTGTTTGACCCCCTCTATGGTGGTCATCAGCAAATGTGGTTTAACACAACATTCCAGGAATCCACATCTCTAGTTATTATCTTTTAAGTAGCACATGTTGCTGGAAAAAATAATTTATCATTAATGGTGCATCCACAGACACACATGCCATGTAGCTCTTCACAGCATCTTTAATGTTGGCTTTCTGAGCGATTTCAGTAATTTCCACTACTGGATTGAGCCCATATTTACATGCAGCGCTACACAAAATTGTGATCAGTCAGTATTGCCCTTTCTAGTACAGAGATTTCTTAGAATTTTCTTAATCTTTAAGGGGTAAAATATTACTTTTGTGGAATCTTCTTATTAGGGATGCAAGTTATAGATTAATGGATTAATCTAAAGTTGATAGATCTTATCGATCGACTTACGATTAATTGATAAGCGGCAATTTTCCTGAAAACCTGACATTTCTCTTGAATCAAGGGCTAATTTTTTACACATTAAATAAAGAAGTACAGTATTTAACAATTCATTGTGCCAGCTGTGTTAAGCACTGA
>JAUBOC010000002.1:10489724-10500028 GCA_032275365.1 Anablepsoides cearensis
GAAAAATAAGAGTTGTAGAACTTATTGAAAACTCAGGACAGCCATAACATTATGTTTCTTTACAAGTGTATGTAAACCTTTGACCACAACTGTAAGTTAAATTCAGCACAAATTAATGTGAATGCAGTTTTATGATTTTTACTTCAGTACTTTTCTTGTCAATGAAATACATTTTACAAACCCATTTTCTGTTAAGATATTTTTTATACACAAATAAATTGGTTACAACAAATAAAAGATCTGTCAAACACAAATTTCCTTACTTTTTCTGCTAAGTATATGTTGTCCTGATGATCATTTGACTCTCGTCCTTTGTACTTGAGCAAATTTAAAACCTGTTTTGTTTTTCTCATAATCGTGCACAAACATGAATAACTGCTTCTTTTTATATGTTCGGCACAATTTAGACCCATAACTTATCAAACCTTATTGAGCCTGTCTTGTTCCGAGTGTCCTTACTTTTATTTCCCTCCGACACAAAGACGTACACTCATAGAATTCTCTGTATCCTACCTGGAAATGGCTCCTGATCCTCTTGCTGGCAGTTTTTGCTGGTGGGTTCACTCTTTAACGTTGACTCGTCTTGGTTCTGCTCACCGCAGCAAGACACATTGAATCAATTAGTATCACTGAGTGTTAGGGAAACCTTACTGCCAGTCACCACAGTCTCATCTCTTTCTGGTCTGTCAGCAGAGTCTTCACCTTGTAATGGATTCTCTTTTACAAAGCCTGATAGTTTGTTTCATTGATCATTCAGTGATTACACCCCTAAAGGAAACTTGTTTGTGCACATCCCAGTGCTCGCATTTCTCTGTGAAAATGCAAATCAGGGGCCTTACAGGCGAAGAACCAGCAAGGCTCGATGTTGTAGAAATTAGAATTCGACCAATATAATTTCACTGATGAATATAATATTGCTTCTTGCAGATTTAATTTCTAATTATGCTCGGTTTTCTTCTCCCTCTCTCTGCAGATTGAGTGCATGGTGGCCACGGAGATGATGCAGAGGTACAAAAAGCTCCAGTTTGAGAGGGGTGAGTCAGTGTAAAAGCAGCTGTAGTGCGTCAATGATAGCTGCGGGTTTCAGGTGGGTGATTGGTGGGCTGTGACTGTGCACACGTGAACTTTCCTCGAGAGACGCTGTGTTTTTAACGACAACACTCAAAAGGATGACGGCAGCTGTGCTTTACACGTGTGTCTGAAAGGAAGTTCACCCTGTCTGGAGAGAATCACCTGCTGAGGGTTGATGTTATGCCTCTAAATTTTAGTTTACATTAAAGTTATGCCTAATTTGTGATGTAGAAACTAAAGAAATTGCTTTAACTCAATGTGTAATTTGTATTGATTGAGATCAATTTATTGCTGCAGTTAATTTTGCAGCCAAAAATTGATAAAATGTTGAATCTTGTTTGAAGCAGATGTCTTATAACAAGATTTTTAGGTTTTTGTAATCTCACTAATACTTTGCTGCTACCACACATCTGACGCCTGCCCCTTTTGTCTCTTATAATTGATGTTAACTTTGCTCATTTGTGCAGTTAAGATAACATCACATCTGTTTTATTTTGCTCCACACCGTCAACGTAGTTTATAATTTTGAGAAGCCGACAGGAACCAAGCTGTGCAATCACTCTTTGATGGCCCACACCCTGCAGGTTTTCTATCTACACAGGGGTAAACTGTAAATAAAACAAAAGACTTTTCAGGCATAAATCATTGAGCACAAAAACAAAGACAGACATTCCTATAAAAACAAAGTAAAGTTCCTGGAAAAAAAAGCTTTTGTTCTTGAAAAGTGATGCAGAAGTTCCAAAACACATTGCAAGTCCAGCACAGGGCCAAGAAGAGACAAAAACTGTTCACTCTCACTCTCTCATAGGGACAATTTAGAGTTACCAATTAGCCTTACAGTTTGGTCTGTGTGAGGAAACCATAGTACTCATAGAAAATTGATGCATGCAAATTCTACTCAGAAAGGTCCCCGGGCTGGGATTTGATCTGGCAACCTTCTTGCTGAGAAGCAACATCTCAACTTAGCCACTGTGCAGAACACTAATAAATATTTATTCAACAGAAGATATGAATGTGATTGGTTACAACAATTTGGAGAGTAATATTTACATGAGATGTGCATCAAAGTCACCAAAAGGATTGTCAGATTATTTCTTTTGTTATGTCATTAATACCTTTAGGAGGAATGTTAAAAAAAACAATCCCTTCACTGAGCTGTTCTGTTTATTTCTTTTTCTTTTGGTTGCATTTATTCCATCAGAGGTGCTCTTGGACCCGTGTCGGACATGGTGCCCCTCCTCGACCTGCCAGGCCGTATGCCAGCTTAAGGAATCAGATTCTCCAGTTCTGCCCCAGCTGGTCCAATGTGTCGTCTGTGCCCTGGAGTTCTGCTCAGCCTGTAAGGCCAACTGGCACCCGGGACAGGCCTGCCAGGAGAGCAACCTGCCCATCGCCTCCTTCTTACCAGGAGAAAACAGGTACTGTTGTGAACAGTTGAAGAAAAAAACCTCTGTCTTTTAAAGGATCACTAATCACTTCCTGCATCTTCCTAGCTCTTTTTTTAAGAATGAAGACGACGACGCACCAATCAAACGCTGTCCGAAGTGTAAAGTTTACATCGAGCGGGACGAGGGCTGTGCACAGATGATGTGCAAGAACTGCAAACACGCCTTCTGCTGGTACTGTCTGGAGTCCTTGGATGTAAGTTTGATAACATTTGTTGACTTGATACTTGATTAAACATCAACTTTTACAGTAAAATAAATTATTATTACAACTCTGTGTTTACAGATTGTGATAAACCTTGAATGTAGGCATTGCCTGCCTATCGTGAGAAAGTTTATTAAAAAGATATAATGAACGTTCTAATTTGTTACAAAACTATTGAAACTGACATCCTGATTTATTACCCATTAATGTTATATAGTCCTCACAGAGACAACTGGAGTACACAGGTCACTTGAAAAGCGATTTAGTCTGAGTAGCCGCCCACGTGTTTCTAACTAATGATCAGTCTTCATCTGCGTGTGTTTATTACAGGATGACTTTTTGCTGATCCACTACGACAAAGGGCCCTGTCGGAACAAACTGGGCCACTCCAGGGCGTCTGTTATCTGGCACAGAACACAGGTGAGAACACCCACCCTCCCTCAGCGTGCGTGACCCTCCTGTTGTCTCCTCTTTTTCTCAGCTGGGCTGCAGCATGTGGCAAGAAACGTGCTTCCTTGTTATGCTTCTCTCTGGTTTTGGCCCCAATACCACTGTATTGTGATGGGCTTGTTCTGACTACACAATAGCAGAAGAACAATTTCAGACACATGCAGCAGCAAGTGTTGTTTTCTCCCCTTTAGAACAGGTTTACATAACCACGGTTATTTTTTGCTTTTACGTAACAAAAGAAATATTGCAAATAAATAACATTGGATTGATATTGACATGTGTCTTTACTTATTTAAATGGTGAAGCATCAAGTATATGGTGTAAAATAAAACGTTAAAAGATATTTAAAAAAATGTCACTATCACATTTTCATTATTTAATGTTAAAAAAATCTAACATTTTATTGTTATTTAGCTCACTGTTCTTACATTTTGCTTATTTTACTAATTGGTAAATTCTAATGTTAAAAATATGTAAATATTGAAACCTAAATCTAAATGTGTAAATCTTAATTTAAAAGTTAAATGCTGGCGTTCATATTTAGGTATTTTGGAATGGAACGCAGCCTTTGCTGTTGGTGCTCAGCTCATGTTAGAACATTATCATCCTGAGACAAGAGCAACAGCTAACGCTCCACCGCAGCTAAGGTATCCCTACAATACATCAAACCCGCTGTTGCGTCAGGTGTCTGAGCTACACATCAAGCTGCCAGACCACAGGTACCATCCATTTAATTTTCAATGAACACATTTTGAATTAAAATTTTAAAAACTATCTTCGGCAATGTTAGCAGCGGCTAGCATCAGCTAGCATTGATGTTTGTCTCAGGATGGTAACATCACACATTTAAATTTAGGATTTAATTTAATATTTACATAGATTTTTTAACATTTAAATTTAACATTTTGTAAAAAGTAGTAAGCGCAGGGAACTAAAAAAAAGCAATAAAATGTTAGTGGAATTTTTTTAACAGTCAGAAAGTGAATTAAATAATAAAAATGTGTTAGCAACATTTTTTAACAATTAATTTTACGGTTGGTGCCTCATACATGTTTTGCATTCATCTTTATTTGGGATTTTGTTTAAACACTTATTTATGCAGTTGCCGTTTCTTTCCCTCAGTATTTAGCAAAGTAAACCTTTCGTGCCATTGCGCGTCACGGTTGTTTTCTCAGCATTAGCATACATATTGGCGTGTGTTGCCTAGTGGGGCAGACTGAGTCATGTGATTACAGTTCAGCTCTGTGTGTTTGTTTCGCCTGTTCTCATTTTACCACAATTTTGCTTTTGCGTCAAAGAAAGTGTCCCTTTTTCACTTCTTGAAGAGAAAAATGAAAAAGTGAAACTTGCTCCTGTTGATGTTTTCACAATAACATTTTTCCCAACTTAAACACTTCTTCAAGATCCGTCAACAAACTGTGCTTTATGCAGTGGTTCTTCTTCTATAGCAGACAGTAGTGAATGCAGCAGTCTGTCATTAAAAAGCATAAACTTGCCAACATGTGATCCTGAGTATTACCTCTTTGTCCTTATTTTTTTTCTGTTAAAAATCACTCTTACATGTGACTCCAGTGTTATGTAGTGTTTTTGTTAGCTTTGAATCTGCAGGCAACTGGCTACCCCATGTGGTGATTCAGAGGAGTTGCACCTTTTTAAAGGAGACTTCAAAGAAAATGGAAAATAGATTATTTTTCTGCCTCTAAAATGTCTGATGTGTGTCAGATTGATAAATTTTGTGTAACTAAGATGTAGTGGGTGAAACCCCTATATTAAGAACATTTGCCTAAATGATAAATCTCTTAACTTATTTTGTGGCTTTTCACAGACAGATTTGGTTACTGGTGTTTGTGCCATTAGATTTGAGAATTGCAGGAGTGATTTAAAATTTGACAAAAACCCTGAGCTTCCATTTCACATCCCACAAGTTTATTTGTTGTCTTATAGTTAGGTTTTGATTTAGATTAAATAAACTGTTGTTTTGATGCTCTGGCTGCCCTCTGCTGGACACTTTGTGTTATTTTTAGTTGCTTCGTTACTGCTGTAAAATATTCAGTTTTGTTGCTTTTTTTTTCTAAATATTTGATACCAGTTATACCTAAAGTTGCTTTTGCTCTTGTTTGTTTATGTTTTGTTGTTTTTGTGGTCTCCTCCCAGGTCGTGGGCATCTTTGCCGGCTTCGGCCTGCTCCTGCTAGTTGCCTCCCCCTTCCTCCTCTTGGCCACTCCCATAGTCCTCTGCTGCAAGTGCAAATGCAGCAAAGGCGACGACGACCCGCTGCCGACCTAAATGTCGCATCAGAGTTGACGTCGAGCCGCTTTTCAAGGATCATATTTTTGTCCCCGTTTCACCACGTTCCATTCTTATTTTCCCGGCAGCTTTGGGAAAGCTTCATTTTATCAGGGGCTGGGCCTGCCCCCCTCCCACCTCGACCGCTTTTGGATTCATCGCTCTGCGTGAGGAGGCCAGAAAAACAGTCTAGAAGTTTCCTCTAATAAAAGGTGCGAGGGTCAAAGGTGAGCGAAAGTGAGACCAAGCGAACATTGTGTCCATGTTTGTAAGAGTTTGACGGGTCTGGGGATGTCCTGAAGGTCTGTTCCACCCTGTCAGGGTCGTTACTTTTGTTCCATGTTTGGTGGGAAATATTAGGAGATGCTGTTTCTCTTGTCACTCAGGAGCCACCTGAGGAAAGACTTTACTTTATTGCTCTGTTATGTTGGTTTGCTGTACAGACACACACACACAAAAAAACAAAGCTTTTTTCTCCCATCGCACTCACACATGTAGCTCCACAGATTCAGCCAGTAGCAGAGGAGAGCTGCACCACACATGGTCCACGTGCACACTGAGCGGGATTTCTGAGGTAGAGCTGTCGCTCTCAGCTCGATGTACAGCACGTCCTCCTGATGATGTCAATGTTTTATAATCTTGCGCTTTTAATAGAACCGTGCTAAGAGTCATGTCTGTGTTGTACTTTTCAGTCTTTTCCAGCAAGACATATTAAAGAGGATTGCCACTCAAATCAGAAAATATCTTTTTTTGTGAGAAAATGACTGGGGTTTACCAACAGCCTTTACTTTAATGCTCTTATTTGTATTTCTGTAAAAACTCCAAACCCCTTTAAGTACAGCAGTAATCAAATCAAAGGCCCATCAAAAGTTTTTATTAATGATTCATTAAAAACTGATATGTCTCCTGTTATTCTCAGTTGATGGTTTAGCCAAATAGGAGTTAGCCTTAAATCCAGACGAGCCTAAATCAGGCATTAAGAGAAGAAAGCATCAAAATCGAATCAATCCAGGGAAAGTTTGTTCTTCAGGCATTCTTAAAGCCTCACAGACAGGAAGTGAAGCCCTTTACTTTCAGATGATTCTATGATGTCTCCCATACGCCACACTCTTCATAGCTGTTGTGTAAAAAGAACAACATTCTTAAATTGTGTGCATGCATTTTGAAAGCCTATTTAAGGAGGACAGCTGATCAGCATCAGTTCAGCCATTATTGTATCTGATCCAAAGTGTAACTTCAATCTCATCTTCAGTTTTTTTTTTAAGACTAAAAACAAACCCTTGCAAACTTGCATATGTTAGTGGTCAGAGTGTGTGTTTTCTTGGCGGATGTACTGCCCAACAACAACAAGCAGCTACTCCCTGTAGGGAGGTCAGAAAATTCTAAAAAACATGTTCCAATGTGCTGCTCTGTACTGTAACACTTTATCTATGCAAGTTTGTACATCATTGTTAGCATTATATATATATATCTAACTGTGTTATGAAAAAAAACTAAAGATAATATGTTTTGCTTACACAGTATATGGCTTTAATTTAAAGGGAAATTGTCTATATTTCCTCTTCTTCAGGGTCTGAATTATTAATTTGGTTAAAAAAATGAAAATGAAAGCATTATAACTTTGATTGAAATATTATCATTATAACAGTATTTAGACAACTGTTGATTTACTTGGATTATTAATGTTACAGTTTGCTGTTTTCAAAGCTTATTCTGCCATAAAACGCGCTTAAGAAAACATTTTCTTCTTAACATTTATCTGGAAGTAGTTGTTCTGGTTCTAAAACTGAATGTAAACACAGGGTTTGCAAAGCGTGGCACACTGAGGACATTTGATTTGCTTTATTTTTAGACAATTTTCCAGGTTCCTTTGTTACTGTCAGCTTCCTGTAACAACTGACCTTTTCTTAAATAAGATCTGTTTCTGTTCAGCCTGTCGACACAGATCTAAAATCCCAATTTATCAAAAGCAGAAACATAATTATATACATATAAGGAATGCTTGTCACCCAGCCGTCGCCTTTAAGACTTTTAGACATTGAGACTGAGTCAAACCTTAAAGCTAACATTATAAACAATATTTTGTCATAATCAGATTAAGCATTGAGAATGACTCAACTTTAAACATTCCAAACTTTAACTCAATATTTGACTGAATTCCAGCCATTTTTGTGTTTTTGTTTTTTTTAAAGGTTAGTTGGTTGTGGCAGCCATCTTGCAATGTGGCTATAGTTAGTTAGTCAGCTGTAGATGTTCATCCAGTGATTGTTTCTTGAGATATTTTGTCAACAGACAACCGTTGACCCCAAGCAATTAATACGTTAAACCAAGAACATGTGCAGTTTTTCAGCACTCAGATAATGTGTCAGGGATCAGTCTCAGCTACTACTTCATATCTGAACTAAATCTGTATCAGTAAAAGTTTCAGGGTCAGTTGTCTGTGCCATCTTTGTTTGGGTTGACTTTAAAAGATGTACATCCAGTTATATTCTTGAAGTTTTATTTTTTTAAAAAGTAACAAAAACAGTCCACCTTTGTGTTCTAGCAACAGCGATTTCTAAACAACAAGAAAAAAAAACACTTGAACTACATTACATTTAATAAAAAACGTTTTTAACCCCATTAATCCTTCAGACCTCAGATGATTGAAAGTGGGCCTATAATTTTCCTTTAATCAGGGACCTGTTCAGCAAATCTTCCTATTATTTCCTTGACATAAAGTTTGTCGTTGCTGTTATTTCTCATTCTTTAAGCTACAGCCTCAGTTTTCATTTGCTTTTATTACTCTGTAATTCTTTTTCTTTAACATCACACAAGGATTCCCTTTTTTTGTTTTTGCAGTCACCAAAGTCTAAACTGTTAAAGCATTATTTCAAAATATTTATGTGTAAGATCAGTCAAATCCACTGTCATCACATCTGATTAAAAGGTTTCCACGTTGCTATTTGAATATTTTCCATGAAAAAAAAAATCAATTTACAGCTAATTTCTTTATTTTTGGTGCAAGTTTTCAGTTCATGACCAACTCTTTTTTTTTTTTTTTTTTTTTGGCCTTAGATTTGTTTTATTGTAATATTTAGTTGTGTTTCATAGATGTGACCTCCTGGATGAACATCATTAAGACATTTAGTATGTTTTCTGTTTTTCAGAGTTTCTTCCCTTCAAATATTTTCATTATTTTTATGACAATCGTGCCAAGTAAATATTTTGGTAAGAGGGTCAGGTGCACTGTAGCAGTCAGTGTTTGTTCATTCAGCTCAAGCATTAATGTACTAACAGTTTTTAAAGAATGGAAAACACTTTTTTTTCTGTGTATAGTCTGTGATTTGTGTGACATGCTGTCTTATCGTGTAGCCAAAATCTGATGTCAGGCAAACAGAAACAGCTGTTTTTCAGAAAGCTTTCTACAATATTGTATATTAGACATAAAAGTATAACTTTTATTTGAATACTGCAAAGTGCTCATTATCAAAACCTCAAAGCAGACACAAACTTTACTTCCATGTTTTTACACAAAAGTTCTTTACCTGTTTGCCGACACTTCGGAACTGATCGACTCTGCTTTATGCAACCGATAAAAGAGCCAAACGGCAGAAACTACAATCACTGCGGTTTTACATTGCATAATCACTTGTTTATCAGGGCTTGGAAAAAAGGTCTAAAAGCACTTCAACACTGATGAATCATCTGCACAAGTGTTAGGGGCGGAGGGGGGTTCTGGTTTTAAACAAGAGGAAAGTTAAAGTTTGTAACAAAAGCTCAAGCTGGAACCTTCACATAAAGCTTGGTTAAGAGCAGCAATTTATATATTAGATATTATTGTGTCAAGAGATGAAGCTGCATGATTTTCTCTGACCTACGTGTTTAAATATTACAATATTGTAGCTTTTGAATATCGTTGGGTTCGTAGCATCAACCAGCTCATCATGCAGATGTCTATATTATACTTTCTTTTCCAACAAATGTATTTTTAATGTTTTTCATGTCTGTTACCCCTTTTGTTGATTTTGATTTTTGTTTGACCACCCCATGACGTAACTTGTCTAAAGAAGCTTGTTCCTAATGTTTACAACAGAAAATGGGTCATCAGAGGAAGTGCTGTTGGTAAGCAAAAATATATATGGAAAAAGTTTTAGTTTGGTCAAAAATTAACAAAGTACTACATCGTCAAATGAAATATTTGAATCCATTTTGTACAACTTCACACTCAGCATCTCAGTTTGTCTCCATTCTCACTAACACTGTGACATCAGGTATTAAAGGTTATTGTTTTTACGTGAGTCGGCTCTCCTTTCTTTTTATGCTTCATCCGATATGAAATGGCTCCCTCTACTGTTTGAAGTGTAAACTTCCTGCTTGGAGGTTGTGTTATAAAGTGAATGTAAACTCGAGTTAAAATTAAATAAACTAAAAGATGAGTTTTGATATAATATAATTTTATGGCTTTTATGACTGTTTTCTAAAAGTAATCAGAACATCAATATAAATATCAAGTTGTACAAATCCTTCTCTACACCAGGTCCAAAGATGATGTGTGAATTTCAAATCAAAACAAAATTAAATTATTTCAAATATTATAAACTCATATTTCACTCATCATCATCACACGCACACAATAACTTAAGTTCTGTCTTTCTTTGTAATTAAGTTGTTTCTTGTCAATTGTGGACGGTATCCACATCCTCACATCTACTTTTTAGTTTGCATCAGGCGTCTTTTCCTTCAAATCCATGGCAACTCTTGTTCATCCCAGCTCTTTGTGTTTATCAGGCGTGCGTGCGTGTGTGTGTGTGTGTGTGTGTGTGTGTGTGTGTGTGTGTGTGTGTGTGTGTGTGTGTGTGTGTGTG
>JAUBOC010000002.1:10517604-10539265 GCA_032275365.1 Anablepsoides cearensis
TTGAAATATATGAGTTTGTATGTAATGTATGAATATAATATACAAGTTTCACTTTTTAAATGGAATTACTGAAATAAGTCTACTTTTTCATGATATTCTAATTTTATGACTAGCACCTGTATGCTTTATGTTTAGGAACCAGGTTGTTAAAACAAATAGTAAATATAATTCAGTGGAGTGAAACAGATCTAGGGGGAGTACATGGGGTGTACTCCCCAGGAAAATTTTGTAAAAAGATCTACTCAAAATTATGCATTTTCTAGCCATTTGAAGATATTTTACTAAATTATTGATATAATAAAACAAAATAAAATCAGTGTTTTATGATGTCAGAACATTGAAAATCAGACATTAACCTGAACTTTATCTGAAATCATAACTGGAACTTCTATTATCCTTATTTTGTTTTCTGTGTACACACTGAACATCAGTAGTTACTCTTGACTGCATCATATGATACTTTTGTATACTTTTATTACCCCCGTCTCACATTTGTGAGACACCCTTGACATTTGCCTGAACTCTCTATGCTGTATTTACTAGTATTTGTGATACACAAAAACTTAAGAAAAAAAAGAAGAGGGTTTTAAGATAGTTAAAATAATGAGTAATCCTAATCATCAGCATACAGTCATGTTATCTAAACATACAAAATATTGATCTTTGCTGCTGTTAATTCATATCAAAACACTTTAGGGTTCTTTTAAGTTTCTAGATTTTATATATCATGCATGACAGTAAACCTGGTTTAAACACAAGTTTTACTGCATTTATAGCAGCTGTTTGCACCATGACTGAAGAACATCTGGCATTAAAGAAACACCTACCTGTTGACCCACTAAAAATATCACCACACTGACCAAATCTCTGCATCACCGGGTCTCATCTCCCATCACGACATTCTTCGCTTCTGCCGCCATCAGAATGCCAGTTCCCATTTGTGCAATTCAACTCATCAGTCTTTCATGTTGTCTGATCACGTAGTCAACTTATTTTTGTCCCCGCAGATGTTTGCCTTCGCAGTGAGAACTACTTTAATCAGAGGAACAGATGTCTCCTGTGACAAAAGCAAACCTTTACATTTGCACAAAGCACGTGTGCACACAGAAACTGGATAATTTATGTTATTATTATCCCTTATTTACACCTTATTAATTAATGTTTTCGTTACATTTATCACATCTCTAATGTGCTTTGCATTGATGAGGAAAAAAAAAACATTTTATTGTTAGCGATGTATTTAAATGTTTTGTGCTGATTAAAAGTGGTCCGGTTTTCCATGAGCTATAAGACCGTGCTCGACAGAAGCTGAGCTTGGAGAGGAAAAAGTTTCACAAATGGCCAAATGTCACTAATTAGTTTGAACTCAGCATTTTGGACGAAGCCAGTTGGTGTGGCGGGGTGGCGGTGTTGGCAGGGGGCAGCAGGAAGAGAGGGAATTGATGGGCTGAGCCTCAAAATGTAAATTAAACAAAAGGCGGGAGTTCACATGACAGCTTTGGAGGGGCAGGGCTGGAGCCTTCTGATTTTCTGTGTGAGAAGAAGAACAAGCGGAGCACAGTGCACCAAACATTGGCACATGGCGAACAGCTCGGAGGCAGCGGAAGCAAAATAACTTCTGTTCTAGGGAACAACAAAGGAGGAACAAACAGTGTGGCCCACAACTTTTTGGTCCTTATTATTCTGTGATTTCGTAATCAAGAGGATGGGATCTGATCTACAAACCATGGACAGCTGGTTCATTTCCACCGCCGGGCCTTGTGGGAGATGTAGTTTCTTCTCTCAACGACATATGCAAATCCCAACTGTCCCTCCCCTCTCTCTCCATAATTGCAGACTTTTCAGCAACAGAAGGAGGCCCATTTGTGTGTGTATATGCGCTTGAGAGTGTCTGTGTGTGCAGCCTCTGCTCTTGTCAGGGTCCAGCCTTATTTCAAGGGATAAATAAAAGATGCAGAGTTCTTCTAAAAGGAACCCGGCAGAAGGTAGACACAGACAGGCAGATATGCAGAGATTCTTCAGAGAATCTGCTCTGTGCGTGTCGCTGCATCGATTCTCTGTTTGGATTTCGCAGGGTTCAAACAAGCTGCATTGTGGGCCACAGATTGTGTTGCCTGGGCGTCCCTCAAGTGACATGTAAAAAGCCAGCCCCCCCATCTGCCTGACAGATTTGTGCGGCAAGCTCCTGAAAGCTCTGGTAGAGAGAGACAGGTGGGGATGGACAAACAGGCACGCTGAAGAAACGAGTGCCACTCAGCACCCCTCAGCTGTCACCAGAGACGAGAAATTGAAACTAAGTTTACTCGTGACAAGCTGTGCCAGGCGACAAACAAAACTTTGTCAAACTAAGGCAACAACTTAAACCTCCGCGGAGGGTCGCGGTAAAAGCGTGCACCGCTACACCTGTCTTTAAGCTGCTCGAAGCTCCACAGGGCAGGAAACAGACCTGCTAATCATACACCCTGACAGCCTGCATCAGGATAAATTATGGTAATGGCATGCAGTCATCTGCCTGGTGCCATTTGACTCGACAAAAACACTTAAACACTCCATCTATTTCTCTAAGTGGGAAGAAGAGAGGCCATCTTGGATGGGTGGGCCTGTGGGTTTTTTGACAGGAACAGGGGAGAAGAAACCTAGTGACGCTTCAGTGACATCCCACAGTCTGTTCAACACAGAGGCAGGCGGACTTGCCTCCTCAAAACCTGCCAGCGAGGATGAATTCATTGCCATACTGTTAAAGTGGCAGGAAGTTATTTACAGCAAGCCACGGAGCTGGATCGTAGTTCTCTCTTTGTCTTAGTTTTTGTTTAAAAAGCTGTTCTTAAATGTCATTCTACACCAGTTTTTTTCCTGAAAACATCGCTTTTTTATGTTGTTTTTCTTTCAACTGCTTCTCTCTGCAGGTTTTGTTGAAGCTTGCAAATTCTAATGAAATTTTTGGCAATTGTTTTACACTAAGTGATCTTACTGATGCAAACTGGGCTCAAACCTTCAGCCTTAGAATTACAAGACCTCTTCACCAAGCTACCACAGCCCCAAAACATTGCTTCCTATGTATAACTGCTAAAATCTAGGTTTCAAGTATTTTTAACTTAGGAAAATATTAAAATGACTGACACCAGTTACAAAAGCCAGGAGGTATACCATCTTAGTTTAAATCATTTGGGCTCTATAGAAAGGAACTACATCACTTAGTTTTGAATTCCTCCTTATTGTAACTCCACAAGCTCCTCTTTCACCTCAGGTGTGTCTCAGATCAACTCGTTTTGATGCTGTCTCTTTAAATCCCAAAAAAGTTTTTCACACGCTGCTCCCCTACAGCTTCCAGAGAGGTCCATTCTACTTTGATAGAGGGGTTTACGACTATATAGCAGCGCAGAAACATGTTATATGCAAATTAATTGGAAGATGTCAACAACAGAAGACATGTCCAGCCTTACATGTTGGAGCCAGAGTCTGACCCAGAGCCAGAGGAGAATGAAGACCATAGTGGTTGGTTGGGAAGTCCAGACCTTATTTAGAAGTTCTGTTACAAACACTGTGACATAATAGTTCAGAAAACATCATAGAGAATAATGAAAACTGAACAAGTTGTAAAACATACCCCAAACAGAATCTACTAAATTAAATAGTTTTAACTCCTAGAGACTCCAAGTACACAACAAAATGGATTTATTGGCTAAAAAAGTGAATTTTGCATGAAATAACCCATTATAAAAGAAGAGATAATAGCTTAAATATCATCAAATATATATATATATATTGTTTTGCAATTATGAATATTTTCAGTAGCTTGTTCTATTATTTCATATTATCCAGTTGTATTTTATCCAGCAGGTACTCATAAAGTCAAACATGTAGTATAATTCTTATCAGAGTAAAGCAGCAAAAACTGTATTTCTCATATCACCGCATTACAGTTGTGTATCCTTTCACCCACAAAGAACAAGACTCCCAGACTGAATAAAATTAGGCATGCTTTTAGTGTGATCACATTAGTGTTATTGAGAGCCACGGTGTAATGTCTGTTCAATCAAATCAATTCCCCTTTTCAAACCTGGAATCAATAGCAATATGTGGTTATTATGAAATGTATCTGAGCAGTGGCTCCACCTCTGGGAGCTCTGTCCTCTCTATATCTTTGTCCCTCCATATTATTGTCTGTCTCTGTTGAAACCCTAGACAAGGCTATCTGAGTGTCAGACAGGATCGATACAAAACCCGTCAGTGACAAGTCTCTGATCTTTGAGTGTATTGTCAGACTGTGCAAAACATCTGATTGGGTGGAATGATTGTCAGCGTTAAACAACTATGTGTCAGCTCTGAGGGCTGTGGAGCCATATTTATGATCCAGACTGACACTCACAAAGGACAATAACATAATAATATACCCACTATCCCATTCACAATCATACAATACTTTCTGTTTTATATTTTACACTGTTCAAGTAACAAACTTGAAGGAACTGGTTATCAAACCACCAATTCTCAGTTGGGATGGGCCAACACTACAAAAATATCATATTTTGTTGTTAAAAATAGTTTACTGTATCAACAAAGAGTTGTAATGTTTAGTTCAGTAAATTCTGATGTAAAACATTTAATATTGTTCCTAATTTTTCTCGTTTGGATTTAAAGAGACAGCGTCAAAAGAGTTGATCTGAGACACACGTCAGAAAAGGGGTAAAAATGGGGCTTATAGAGTTACAATAAGGAGGAATTCAGACCATACGATTGCAGTTTCACTATATAGTATATAAAGCCCAACTGAATGATTTAAATACGAAAAAGTATATAAAAGCATGTGTCACCTGTAAAGTATGTGTAAAACGAAGCAAATAGTCATCCTAAATCACTGCTGATGAGACATTACTGATATTGAACTTGAACCTCTAAGCATTTGGAAAACAAAACTACTGCAGCTTAACAATAACAGTTTATGGTTTTTCTAATAACACTGATCATCACTAGTTGGTTTGGTTTGGTTTGGTTTTCAAGAGTGCTTTTTGTCATATTCTTCAGTAATGCTCGAGTATACAGATACAACTCAAAATACTCATCCAAAAATACTATAAATATTGTATTTTGTAGCAGTCAAGTCTGCTAAACATACAAATTTTTGTCACTTTTAAATTTTAACTCCATCACTGAAATGATACTGAGACTAGAATAAAGCAAGCAAGTAAGCATTGTTTAAGAATTTAAACTTGTGTATGTTTATTTACACTAAGAGCTAATAATGTTCTAAGATGGCATGAATACTTGCAGGTATTGAGAATATTAAATGTCTCTTGCAAATGTTTCAACTGCAAAAAAATACTGGTATGAAATTGCTTTTTTTGAATTTAAATACATAATAGTCAGTTTGAAGGTTTGTGAGTTTCAGAATCTCAGTGTTTAGGCTTTTTTAACATGTCTTAGTTCGGCATTTAAATTACAAATACATTGAAATGGCACCATTTTTATACTGTGATCTCTGCTGTGATATATTTTATAAAACAGCAGTTCCTTATTTGATAGCTGACATTTGCTAGAACAAATGGACTCTAGCATACATTCATTTTTAAAATGACAGATGGACAGGGCAAACAGCACTGAGCAACCAGAAACAACACTTCAGATTACATCACTGGAAACCACCTGGCTTTGCTTTTCATACATGTATATTCATGCTGTCTTTTCTGCATTATGTTGAATGATGAGAAGATGGATCCACTGACCTGATGGACCATATCTTGTTTGTGCAGGCTGATTGCTTGAAGTCTAAAAAAAAATCATCAACTAGTTAAAAACCTACACAGAACAGTTCCGCAAGTGGTAAAAACTGAGTGTGAAACAGAAGCAAGGGGATAGCCTACATCAGGTCAAGGCTAAAGTCTGAGGCTTAGTGAGATAAATGTCACTTCCTACCCTCCCTTTGCCTATGCAGCATAAAGGAAGCGACCGCTCAGCCGTTATCATCAGCTGCACATGCACACACTGCTCTCTGCGCCTTGTCGTAGAACAATTAGCTTTATGGTGGCTCAGAGCCTGTTAAATGTCATTCTGCCAGGTAAACCAGCTATTATATCACAAAGGCTGCAGCTGAGTCAATTATGCAGCGTAGGGAAGAGGGGTAAAGAGCAGGGAAGGAAGAGAAGGGTCCGAGAACTGGGGCAATGAATTCACAAGTTCATCAAAGAGGAGGCCAGAGGGGTCGGCACTGAGAGAGTCCAAAAGGAAGACAGAGACGCAGAGATGGAACGCTTCAGTCCAGGAGGTCACCACTGGTATGTTAATATGACATTTACATCAGACTAGACCACATCATCATATCAAATATGACTTCTAATTAGCTAAATGGCTACATATGGGTGTTGGCATGTAAATTTATTATCAGTTGTTTACCTGGAAAACAATTGGCCAGGTAAAAAAAAAATCATGTGTTTTAATCTGTATTTTCAGTCAGAAAGATTATTAAGCCAGTTGTTTTCAGTGGCTAAGTATTGGATGAGTTGTGAATAAACTTGATTTGGGTCAAAATTTAAGTGCATATATATGACCCATCAAACTGAGTATTAAGTCGAATTTGGTCAAAATTACTTCAGTAAATGATCAGATTTCTGATTTTTAAGCTACTTTTTGATACCTGGATCCTGATATCATGAGTGGTTCCAGAGATGTGTCTTGATTTGTCTTCCTAATCAGCATAACTCAGTGATATTTGGTCTAAATCCTATTTTAGGTCATTTTAAAGCAGAAACCTTAAATAGTATTTGGATGTTGAGATTTACCGGCTGGAAAGAAATAAAAACTTTGCTAGCTTGTTAAGAAAATATATTTAAAAATTAATGTGTTTTTGCTCAAAATCTTTTTTTTTTTTTTGTTTTCGTTTTTGTTGCTCAAAAAAAATGTTTCCAAAAATTTTAAGGTGATAGTTGAGACAGTGCATTCAAAATACAATGAATGTATCATTTGAATGATACATTTATTGTATTTTGATAAAACACAATCATTGCAAATGTTTTCATCAAAACATTAAATCTGCCTTTCTCTACATACCACTTTAGGACTTAGCATTAGATTAGCATCAGATCTTGTTTGTGATTTATCAAAGTGATAAAAAAAATCTAGTGCTCTAAATGATCTTCAGAGCTTTTTCTTTTTTCAGAACAACTCAAACACATTAAAGTTCAAATATGATGTGGACAGAGTGAACCCAAACTTCTAAAAGCAGGCTTGTCACAGATGCTGTCCTCTCAGCAGAGTGACCAGATGGAGGCTGATGCGCAGGCCACATGAAGGTGGCCCCTGAGGGACCTCCCAACCCACCCCTCCTCACCGCCCCCACCCCTGAACTGGGTCTCCGGCTGGGCAAATGGACCTGCTCTCTGCCTCTCGCCTGCTGTGTCGGCCGCTCCACCCCTCCCAACATTTACCCTTTCCCCCCTGCAGTGGATGGTGCCTAAATGCCAGCACGTTCCACCTGGACCTAGCCAAGCCTGTCCCTTCTGAAACTGGTGGGGTGGGGGGGATAAACGTGACATGCTGCGCTGAGAGCACTCACCCCTGACTGAAACACAGGGGCCCGAGGACTACAGCTGGTCTGTCTAGGTAGAGATAATGCTGTTAATCACGCAAAGAGGCAAACAGCTTCACGGAACAATGAGAAACTGCAGAGCAGTGACTGGGAAATATAGTTTTACACACAAACATAGGTAAAAACACACCATCAAAAAACATTGGGCCTTATGCAAGAACCCTTCGTAAGAACAAAAGTAAGACAAATTTAGGATAAGAATACGAAAATGTTCTTGCATGAGGTCCATTGTCCAAAAACATGCACAATAAGGTGAAAGTAAAACCTAGTTTGGAAATGTTGATAAGCTGAGCTCAACATCTCAGAAGTCTCATTATTGTGCATAAAATTCTTGCATTGTTTCTGCAAACTTCTTTCTCCCTGCCAGTCTGTGTCATACATTTCCTTTTGGTATTTATTTTCCTATGAAACCCACTCCCCTTCAGTCAGGCTGTTGCAGTCAGTTACTGCAGCTAGCTGCTCAGATGCTGTCGAACTGAGTGGCAGCCTCCCCAGCTCGCCTACATCTGGGGTGTGAGGGGTACGTGTCGCAAACAGTCACACGTCCTAGAAATCCACTCTGTTTATCACCTGCTGACATTCATATTCATGTCACTATGCCTCTCTGGCTTGAGAAGGGATGCAGTTGGTTTGCTGACCAGCGAGGCTTTATTCTGTCTACAAGCTGCTGAAAGCACATGACTGCTTTTTGTAGAAGGCTTCTCAAAGTAGTCTCTAATGTACTGTATATTTAGCCAGTTACAACTAAATATGAAAGAAGTTTAAAGTCTGTATTTTAAAGATCAAAGACTAAGTGTCAACTACAATTTTTAAGATATAAATTTCATAGGGAATAGTTGTTGAATTTGTGTGAAAATATATACATTTTCTGTTGCAATTTTACTGAATTCTAAGTGTGATGATATGATGAAAAAGGCTTCTAAAACTGCATTATTGGCTCTGATATTCTTTTGTTGCCCACCTCAATTCATCTGTAGAACAGAGTCTGAAACAAACAGAGAAAATGTTGGACCCCTTTTCATATATATATATATATATATATAATTATCAGTGTGTTTTGTTAGACCTGGATATTTACCTTGGATGTTTTCTGTCAGAGGAGAGCTCCCACGTCGATGTCAAATTAGTACTACTAAGACATGTTAGATGACATGACAACTTAATATTTTTTTAATATAATCAAGACTTTGCAATTTATGCAAGAAAGTTGATACCCTTTTAGGAGTTACCAGCACAGATCTTTTTACAGTTCCTAATGAGTAAGGCCAAAGCTATTTCTGGTTGGCGTACAACTCTTGCTTTGGTCCTTTAGACTTGTTTTTTTATTGACTTTTATGTACAAAGATATTTATACCATATTTATTTGTGTACAATGCAAGTTTAAGTATAAAGCAATCCCCAGTTTTCGTTTTACTTAAAAAGCATTAAAAAATCTAATCTATGTGTATAATGTTACTCCTTACGTCCTACAGACTTCAGGATATTTTAGTCATTGTGGTATACCCGTATTTTCTGTACGACACCTGTCAAGACTTGTGGGCGTGTCATGTCACTGAAAAATCCACTTCAAGAGCAGAAGCCGGTTATCAAATTAGAAAGATGGACAACTTCAAGGAGCAGTTCGTCCGGTTCTACTGAGCATGCAAATGTGTAACTGACATCCAAGTCTTCTTTCCATCATTATGGTTAACAAGAACAAAAAACAAGTCTTTCTTAATTCTTCTCCTCATCCAACAACACAAATTACTTTTGTTGTTTTTATGCTTCAAAACCTCTGCTACAGTGGGAAAGCAGAGGGAGAAATTAGGATCATCTCTCCACCATGTCATAATATTTCAGTATACCAGAGTATGTTAACATGTTTTGAGGTAGTACATTCGCAAAAAGATCTGTCAAAACTTACTCCCGTATATAATACAATCCATCAACTCTATGAAGAATCTTTTTGAAACACTTTTAGCATTATACACACATAAATACAATAAATGAGTTTCTTTGGCATTTTAAGTTGTGATAGTGATAAAATGATGGAAAAAACAAAGTTTTTTTATTGATACTGAAGGATAACACTATTATTAGCAGTGCTTACAAAAAAGCAAAAATGAGTCCATTATATTGATACTATTTAAACCATTGTACAAAGTTTTTGCATATCTTGCTGGTAAAAGAATGAAATTATTCATGTGGGTCATTTCAGTTTTTAAATTTATTTTCTATGTTCTAAAACTCTATATTCAGCTCTTTTTTTCCGTAATGCATGTTAACCTTCGTGATGGGACTTGGCCTGTGTTTGTGTGTGTTTACTCTTGTGTCGGTTGGTTGGTGTGTGTGTGTGTGTGAATCACAGGGGGCTTTGCTTCCCTGTTTGGCTCACATTTTGGCAGCCTGGCGTACTCTGCCATGCATACGGAAACATGCAGGAGTGGGCCTGGAATCAAGGTCAGGCCTGGAAAACAATGTAGGAACACTCTTAGGATCTGCCTTTCTGCTGAGTTTGGCATTGTGCTCAGTGTCCCTCGAGGCCACAGCCCGGAGTCACCCACACCAACCTGAAACGAGCTGCTGGAAGACAACTTAGGGATAACGTTTGGAGACTCTTGGCATGCTGGTTCTGCTGAGGAAACTACATGGTCTTTTGGCACAAACGTAAGGCTTCCGCTAGCCTTGTTAAAGATTAAATGTTTGAGTGGAATTCCAGAAAAGACTCATTTATAATCTGCTATACAAAGACATTTCTCCCGAGGAAAATATAATTTGAAATAAATGAAACACAGTGTCCAAAGCAAAAAACGTAGCTGTCCATTTCATGTCCAGATCCTTGTATTTTATCATCAAAATCTCAGAAGGCGAAAGGACACTGACTGAAAGTACAAAGATGCAAAAATCCGAAAGCCCCTTTACCACTTTTGTGCTGACCTTAAAAAGAGCAGCGCACTGTGCAAACATCTGGTCCATCAGCTGGATCCTATGCATCAGCGGGCACAGGGACACACTGGGACAGGTTGGCGGCTGCCTTTGACAGCAACAGTTAATTTCCAACATAATCAATTTATGTGCAGCTCCATAATAACCATCTGTGTTCTGCATGAGGAGGACAGTCCTGAGGAAGAAAACAGTGCTGGCTGCTCCTCCTCTCCATAAGCAACGCCAGAAGCTAAAGGGAGGAGGAAGTGGAGGAGGCAGAAAACGGGAAGAAGAGGAGTGAAGGAAGTAGACAAGACAGGAAGGAGAGACGAGCAGGAAGTGGTGATGTTTTACAGAGGTACAGTTAAAGAAAAAGTGCAAAAAAAATAGGAAAAGTTGGTGACGAGAAGATGAAAACAAGAGGGCAGAAACTCGCTAACCATCTGAAATGCAGTCAAGGACAATTTAAGTTTCAGGGTTAAAAAGATCTTTGCTCCGAAATGCAAACAAACTGAACAAAGTAGGTCTCCTCCAGATTTTCCTGCCGTAAATTTGCTCCGCCGACAAGGTTAGCTTCTTTGGCACTTGAAACCCACTGTATCCCCATCCACCTCCAATGTCAAAATTTACCAGGGAGGGTGTCACTCAGACGATTACTGAAACACCTTAGTGAGCCAATTACACTGTGCGCTGTCAAAGCCAATAGCGAGCAGTGCCTCACACTCAGACACCCACAGCTTGGCTGGTGTGAAACAAAACATGAAAATGGATTCGAGCGCTGGTGACCCTTCACCCCGCTACATGCAATTTTCATAAGAGTAATCAGCATAATGTCCTAGCCGCTGCAAGTAGCTTCTGACTTGCTTTGACCTTAAAATATTTTGTTCTTTCAAAGGGGTAAAGCTTTGTATAAAATTTATGCTACTTTTGTTTAATTTCGGAATGTATCAGTTTTTATTTATTTTTTTTATTTTAGCTAACGAGAAGTAAACTCTTTTTTTTGTTTGTTTGTTTGTTTTCTGCTTTTTTTCGCCCAGAATCCTACTGGAGACTAAACTTTAAAGCAAAGAAACTGTTCAGGCGAGAAGAGAGAAGTATTAGTTTTGCAACTTTTTCTGTTTTTCATATGAGCACACCCAAATACAGGTTTTTGATATAAAAGACTCACCAGCTCTTATCAAATCCTAGTTTGAACCTCAGGTGTGATTTTTTTTAACTTCTTAAAAAACAATAACAATATATATGTACTGTATTTCAATCCATCACTGCTGGTGGACTCAGTTTACAGTTAGGTTTTAGTGTAGTCCATCCAACCTGTGATGCATTATACATGTGCTGCATGAATGTCCATGTGTCCCTGCACATCCTCCGCCGTCCTAATTGACATACAGCAAGCCCTAGCAGCTGCGAGGCTCTCTGTACATGGACGTGTGTATGTGCGTGTGTGTCTGAGTATAGTGTGTATAGCTCTCAGCAAAGCCCCTGCATCCTCTAGGCCACCTGGACATAATGGCCTTCAGCTGCCACCATCACCACTAATACAAGCAGCAGCAGGAGCTGAGCGAGAGAGCCATTTCTAACACACGCACTCGTTTTCCTTCTATCACGCGCAAACCTAGGCAGTTGTTCAGACAAAGCCTCATATTGTTTGTGTTCTGTATGTAAAAGTGACATTTATTTAGTTGCACTTGTGCAGAACTTGTCAATAAACCGTGTTTTCAAAGATGCAGAAACGTATTTCTTCTTTTAGGGTTCAGATTTAATATAATGCTCTTCACAGCAAAGTTTTCAATTACAGGTGTGTTCTTTGTTCACACTGAATTTGTGATTTAGTGAGTGTGTTTTCGATACTTCATTTTTTAAAAATTTTTTCATCGTCTTGACATTTTTTTTCTTCTCTTTTTCCTATATCAGAAGCCTTTGATTCTGTCCTGCTTCTCAATTCTTCATGGAACTCCAGCATTTCAAAGAGTTCTTCCTCTCGCTCCCCTCCTCCTTCCCAAGCGGAACGTCGGCCAAGTCTGGGAGAGGGACTGCCCTTCAGAGGTTGGCTGCTATCAGCAGGGGGCCGCGTGTCTCCAATTCAGGTCAGCCTTGGCTACAGACGAGGACTTAAAAGCAAGCCACAACGCGTCCTGTGATCCCAGTAAGCACGCTTGTTAGTGGAATTGATAACCGACCCATACACCTGGGTCCTCTGAAGTTGGCATGGCAGTTTAAAGGGGAAGACAGGGAGCCAGGGCAGCAAGATACCGCATGCAAAACGTGTCGAACCAACGAAAGGAGGGATGAGCAGAAGTGGGGGTGTTGGTGGGGGAGGGAGAAAGGTCTTTTTGGCATGTGACGAAACAGAATACGTTTGAGAGAGCGACCTAGAACATTGTGGAATTATGTACAAATACAGGGCATATGGCATGGAATCATTCTGAGAATCCTAAATATGTGTTGGCACTATCGTTTAATTTCTTTTTCCACAAGGTTTGAAAAACAGGAAGAATCCTGCACGTTGATCTGAGCCCTGTATTCCTCCCATTGATCCAGTAAAAGCCGCGGTTTTGATGCTTTATGTCGCGCTCGTGTGCATGCAGCGCTGCAGCTGCTACAGCATGTCCCATCATTCCCCTTTCCAAACAACAGCAACACAAGCAGCCGCTCTCAGATGCCACATTTATGATAATCAGAGTATAATTCATTTATTGGGTCTACCTTTGCCATGTGTTGACCCCACGGCCATGTTGCCAGCTCACATCTGGCTGCATGGTGCGCCGCTCAGTCCTGGATGGGATTTGCCCCTGGTGATGGGGCATCTGGGAGGCCAGATGAAGCCGAGGCTTGATGAGGGTTTTGTCTATTATGGATATGGGGCTTTATGGAGGCATTGACAGCTGCACATTGACAGTCTCCTGAGCAGGAGGCCTACTTCAGCAGTTGTGCTCTTTCTCTTGTCGAAAACACAACACACACACACAAAAAAAACCCACAGAGCTTTGAATTTTGAAAAGATTCTGTTTGCTTTTGTGTGTTTTAGATAAACTTTACTGAAAATAAGAACAAGATGGCAGCTTTTTGTTTGTTTCATTGTTGAAAATATCTAAACACATTTTATTAGCTCCATAAAATGTTTTAAATCATCAGCAGTTCTAAATTTAAAGTGACATGTCATAGTCGAAATGTCGCATCACGCAGATGCTGCAGGTTCAGGGTCGCAGCGTTTGGATGGAGGGAGATATACAAATGAAAGATGGATGTATCTACAGACCAAGCTGCGCTGACGTTCTCCAACCTTCCCTCCTGCCCGCCATTTGTGAAGGATTTGGGGATTTCATAATTTCCTGTTCTTTCTGAAAGGGGGATGGCAGCACCTGGTCCACACAGCTGTACTTCATTTAGAGAGCAATTTGAAAAGAGCGAGGGGGAGAGGAGAGGAGCGAAGCAGCCTTGTCATTAAGGGCTCCAGAATGGCCTCCGTTTGTTAGACACATGGCACAGAGTTAATGCTGCTGAATGGGGAATAGGCGCTGTTGATGCTGTCACAAATTTCTCATAAGTGCTATGACATCTGAAAAAGCCACTCCAAGAGCAGGGAGAGGGGGGGGGGGATTCAGATTTTCCTTATCAAAGACATTTTTTTGAAGGTAATTGACAGCTGCGGCTAGGATGTAAGCGCGTGTTTCTGTCTCTTAAGAAGTATATTCTATTTGTGTACTGGTTCATCTTTCATGCACCTTGAAGTTTGTTGTGCATGCAGGTGATCAGTTGCATCAACGACTTGACAATGAGAATAATATCCAGGTTGTTGGTAAACTAAGATGATGCAAAGGTTTGTTGTGTGGATGCGCAGCTGCCTCGCCTCCTCAGAGTTGATCTAATTGATTTTGACGTGCACATGTGCAGGGGAGAGAGAGAGAGAGGGGGGAAAAAAAATCTGTGAGGCGGGATCAAAGGCAAACGCTTTATTGCCACATCACAGGCCCCTGCTGCATTTTGAATTCTACCAATCTGTCCAAACAGTCAGATAAAATCCTGCGATGAAGAGATGCGCCTCTCCCTTTACCGTTCAGCCTCCCGACTCCTCCCCTTCCCCTCCGTACCTCACCCCACACCTCCTCTGCCTGCTTTGAGACTTTGCTCGTTTCGAGTGACGCTTGAGTGGTGAGAAGTGATGCAAGAGCCACGGGGCCGGCATGAAAACTCTGATCAACTAAAAACAACTTCCTCAATAAGTTGACGGAGACTCGACAGATGCTAAACAAAACCAAACGGGGCACGGCGATGTTGCGAATGCATTGAAGTGTCATGATTATCTGTGTTTTCTTTAGTCAACGGCACAGTGTCTCAGAGAAACCTGCCTGGAGTCAGAATATTTACCAATGTTATGAAAACATGCTCATCTGTGAAGATAATAGTGTAAATGGTGTGTATTACTATTACTAGGAAAATATGATTGTTGCCAATCTCTTGGAGAAAGAATCCAAATTGCAAGACTGTTCAAACCATGATGAAACCTGAATAATGATTATTCAAATACATCTCCCAGCTGTCAGGCTTTGAGTCTTTTGTTTCCCTAGACAGGAAAATACCCCCATTCCATTGTATGACATAAAAAGGGCCTCTGAAACCTTGTCTTCAAGTTGAGAGTGAGTTTTTGATCAGTGAATGATTGTTGGCAGTCCTGAGCTAAATAAAATTGTTGCTTTTCTCTCAGCTGCTCCCTTCTGCAGGGGTTGCCACAGTGAGCAAACTCGCATGAAAGATTTGGCAATTGTTTGATGCTGGATGCCCTTCCTGACACAACTTGAGCTCAAACCTGCAGCCTCAGGATTCCCAGACCGTGGCACTGACCCCTGAGCTAAATAAAGAAAATAATTTATTGCATTTTACCAAAGGGTGTTGAAGTGATAGCTTGGATCATTTGATATGGGTTTCTGTGGAAAGGTAATGACAAAAACAATCTTAATCTTTGGCAACTCTTCAAACAACATCAGCTTAGACAGAACAGTTTTAAAGGAGACATATCCTGCTTTTAAAGCTTTCCTTTTAACATTGAAAACATTCAACTGGGGTCTATATAAAGTGGGTCGTCAATGCTTTGGTCTGAATTCCTCCTAATTGTAACTCCACAATCCCCTTTTTCACCTCTTTTCTGAGGTGTGTCTCAGATCATCTCGTATTGATGCTGTCTCTTTAAATTGAAACTACACCTCGTCCCCCTCCATCTTCCAGACCAATTCATTGTAATTTGATAGTGGTGTTTAAGACCATATAGCAGCACAGGTACCTTTTATTTTCAAATTAATTTAAACATGTCAACAACAGAAGACTTGTCCATCCAGCCTTGCAGAGAATGAGACGACAAAAGTGAGGTTGGTAATCCGAGACCTTATTTAGAAATTCTGTCACAAATTCTGTTGTAATGGTTCAGAAAACATCATAGAAAATAGAGAAAACTGAACGGACTACATAACAGAATATAAAGATATCTATGCAGCGTTGCAAGAAACTAAATGGAACTTTTCTGCACTCCTAGAGACTCTAAGTACTCAGCAAAATGTAATTTTTATGTTTTCAAATTGGCAAAACATGAATATTTAAATTGAACTTCATTCTTAAATGCAAGTGAAAATAGCAACAGCATAGCTAATTTTAGCACTTTTAAAACTACATTGGTCACTTCCTGCAAGGATATTATGATATTTCTCTCAGAGAGATCATGTAATGTGAAAGTTATGGTGACATCAAGATTAATATTATGACGTTTGAATAAACTGCTGTGAAACTAGTTGTCCAAACTGTGGCCATTCAACGAGATACCTACAGCAGGTAAGATGTTGTTTGTTAAAAATGTTTCCACAGAACCCCCACTACAAAAGATCTGAACTATCCCTTAAAGTGATGGTTAAGGTAAATGAGAGCAGCAGCTAAACTAAGATAAGATGATCTTCTGATAACAAAGTTACAGGCACTGATTTAAATGAAACCACTACATCAGTGTACAAACAAATCTACTTATTGCTCCAAACACAGTAAAAGAGCATCATCGTGATTTTGTAACTAGAAGCGTCTTTGAGCAACATATGATGATCAGTTTTTGTAAAACAATTTGGAACAAAGTTACAATAATTTGAAGCAAGTAAATCAATTACAAAAGTCAGTATTTTTTTTTTTTTTTGATTTTTGAGATGTGTGCATCACAGCTGCCTTTTTATTTATTTTTTTTGCCTTCACTCCACCACAGCTCTGTGAGTTTTGGGCCTGTGTTCTGTCTTCAGTTATCGGGGTGTTAGTGTGAGGATCAGAAAGTACTATTGTGGGCTGAGTGTAATAACAGAACCACAGTTGGACTAAATGTGCTGAGCTCAAAAGTAAAACTGCATATAGAGAATGGGGGCACACACACACACACACATGCCAGGTGTGTGTGAGGTGGCTGTGTGGTAAGAAGCCAGGCTCCCACAACTGACCAATCTTAGAGAGCTGTGCTTCACGAATGAGTCAGAGAACAAACCGTATAAAGCAGGCACACTGAGCCCTTGCATTCTGCTGCCACAAATGCAAAACTGCATAATGCATTTCTTTAGAGAGTCTCACCTCGGATGTCTGTTCCAAGCACACTCTGACACTCGCATAACAATGATTGATTCCTCTTCAAGAACTGGATCTTGGAGGCGTCCTTTTCAAAAGAAAAATACCAACAACTTGATGCGGTCTGTATGAAAACTTGTGAGTGGGCTGTGCTGTTTGTCAAGTGCGCCTTTGGCAGGGCAGTGGTGGTAGTGATGGCTGTGGGTGGTGGTGGAGAGGGTCAGGGGGGGGCTCTTGGCTGCTCTCCTCCCTCCTGTCAGCCCCCTCTCTCGGCCAGGCATGCAGGCTGTGTTGGGCGGCCCGGCTCCTCGGTAGCAGATGCGAGCCCTCATGTCAGAGGCAGGCAGTGGCCCGACGGAGTGCCGCTCGTGCTCATACCTCATTGAGCCATCTCCCCTAGCAGATGGCGCGCTGCTGCGGGCGCTCCTCTCCCCGATAATTACCAGGCCTCGCCACAGATGGAAATGTCAGTCAGCCTCACAGGTCCTGGTTCCTGCCACTGCCTCCGTCCACGGCCCCTCTACCTAAGCCGGGCGCTGCCAACACTCACCATGTGTTCTGTGACTGCTGACTAGGCAGGCAACAAAAGAGAAATCCATCCACATGAATATTTATGCAGGAATGTTAGGTGGCTAGCTGCAGACCAGTCTGGGCACCAACAAATATTTGGCCAGGTGCAGGTTGTGACATACATTTCCAATCGCTTTTGTCCTCCACTTCTATAATATGGTACTGTTAAAGTTTTGTAACGCTGCATACAAAACTGTACCTCGAGCCTTCTCTTTTGCACACTGGAAAAGGTGAAATTGTACCTACTGCTTTGTACAGTTGTGGAATGACATATTTAGAAGATTAGGATAACTGTGTTTGCAAAATGGATTAATTCTAACAGATGCCAGGACTAACCCCCACTTATCTGTGATAAGGTGACCAGATGTCTCAGCTTGGCAAAGGAAGCACACTCCGAGTTTTATTACTCGGCGCCAAAGCATCCCCCGAGAAATTTCTCCAAGCGTTCACAGATAATCTACCTTCGCGGAGAACAAGGCGACAGGGTTTTGCCTCTTTGTGTATTTGTCCATGTAAGAATTTACGCGGACGTGTTGCCTGGTTGTAGAAAGCTCAAGAAGATTAAACTAAAGTAAATACCTTTGTGCCTGAGCGCCAGCATAGCGAACGGGGGGTAAACAAAGAAAGTAGAGAAATATCACTTCGGTGTGAATATCTTAAAATGGTGTTTCCCAATAGAAGACAGCAAACAAATTATTTTCTCATTAAAATGAGCTCTACTCGGTTTCTTTCTAAGTAGGCGCCATTTACTTTAGTATTAAATGTGGGTATATGAGTTTATATAGGTGCCATGATGTCACTTTGAGTAAAATTTTTATTCCTATCTTATTAAATTTTGTATCACTCTGAAGAGGAAAAAAATACAGCTGTCACTGACTCTTGTGATATATTTCAACTGGGGGAGCTTAAAAACCCACAGTCGCTAATTACAAGTGATGGCTATAATTGCATGTCATACTGAAACAATAACTTTTTATTACTAATGTCTTTTTTTTATTCACCGAGAAGCGAACATTTTCCTGCTACACTTTAGTCTGGGGCGCATAAAACTCACCGCAATGCCGTTTGCAGGTCACAGAAGCCCCTGTAACAATAAAAACGTGCAGTGGTTTAAGTGAGGCTGAGAAATGAGTCATCGTTAGGAAGAGACTTTGAGTTGACACAGACTGGGACATTTTGCTGTTTGCAATGCATGGCTGCTGACGGTTAGAAGCACCCAGCCACAGAGCCCACTTTGCAGGTGGTGAGAAGCCCATAATACTGCAAAACATTGCAAAGAACTTTGCAAATGTCATTTCAGTTAGCATTAACATAATCAAGCACAAGCAAGTGAAAATAATAAGAAAGTGGATTTGATAACTTAGTCTGGTAAAAAAAAATCTAATTTATGACAAGCAAATTTACAACAAAACATATATGTTATCTCAAATTTCTGAGAATTTGATTGTGTTTTTGATTTTAAATTTAAGTCATACTTTTTAAATTGCCTTGAACATCAACCAGATTCTGGGACACATTGTTGAACTTAGTTTGACTTCTTTGTCAAGGTACTTGGTGAATGAACAGTTTTTACTGACATATATGCAAATTAGCCCCAGTAATGACTGTGTCACCTCATCTGAGAACAAAACAAAAGAAACAAACAATCCTATCAGCAGTTGTGAAAACTCTTTTGGTTCATTCATTTACCAAGAAGTACAACAGTAGCTCAAGTTTCAATCTTTTATATGTGGCACAGAAGACTTTAGGACTTATTGTAGCCCAGCTGCCAAGTCTTCACTCACCGTGCTACTGTTAGGCAGACAGAGATGAAACCTGTAGACAAAATGATGCAACATGAGTGAAATGCAGTCACCATTAAAAAAAAACATTTTTTATTTGGTTAAAGATAACTACAATGAGTTGAAATGATATGTTTTGAAAACAAATTACCAATAATCAATATTAATTACTCATAAAGAAAAAAAAATTAAAGAGTGGACATTGTCTCTCTGTTTCTTAAATGCTACTAAAAGGCTTTTGTTGAGCCACAAGGATGGCAGTGCTCAATATAACCTCTGATCATAATTAAAAGTGGTCAGATGAGACTCAAGATATCACACCTTTGTGTTGCACAGATGCAGTTCAGGAGAATGGCATCAGTCTGCCTCCGTTTCTCTTTCTTCTTTTTGTCTTGGGCTGACAAAGCTGTCCCCTCATTTCCATTTTGCCCATTATGCAAATGAAGACGGTTCACATATTGGTTCAGATGAGTAAAGCAAGTGCAGAGGCCAGGTCTCCTTTAGGACCAAGTGGAAATTTGCACTTAAAAGCCATTTTGTGTGATAAAACAATAGCCCAGGTGCTGTACCCTTGACCAAGGGCTTTATCGTCTCCGGTGAGGCAGAAAGTTGGTGTCACACCTGTTTCGGCCCCTCTTTCTGTGAGCCCCTGGACCATCTCATTCACCCTGGCTGACAATCAAGTGCAGATGATGCTGTCAAAATGAATTAAAGCTTTCACTGCTTTCTAACCTTGTCACTCCACTGATTCATGGCTTGTGTGTTGCTTGTTTAAAGTGCTTTGTTTACATATTAAAAGCATCCTTGACAGGTGTAAGAAATCATTCAAAGTCCTTTTATTATAATGTCTGTTTTTTTCACCATGCAATTAATTTTTCATATAATCTTTTGCAAAATTATGCACACAAAGCCGCTCAATCTAAAAAATATTCTGTATTTATTAACTGATTGCTGTTATCGAGGGGGCACTGCATTTGATAGATTAACAACAAAGGCTGTATGTTGTTTGTTGCCGGGTAAGATTTTCTCTTTTCATACAATCCTGTTGTTATTCGTATAAAGACAAAGCCAGATCAGTGAGATTAGCACCCATCCTCTAATGCACCCAATCAACAAATCACCACAAACCCTATAAAACAATATTGATTTTTGGCACCTAACCAATGACAAATTCACTCCCCTGGGTCTCTTTGCTCATAATCTTGTGAAATGAGAGTAAACAGCAGTCTGTCTGTAGTTATACAATGCTATAAGGCAGACTTTTTGAGTATTATTTTTTTGGGTCAGGTAGCTTATATACTTTGCTTACAAGATCTGATCTTAAATTGAGGAATTGTGGAGTTAAAATGATTTTCGGTTGAACAATAATAATACCATTTGCCCAGTCTTGCACAAAATCAAGAAATGTTTTGCAATCTGTTAAAGCTCAAAGCATATGTTGTGGATAACTGCAGCTACTACAGGAATGAGTTGTAGCTCCTGATATGGGCCTAATCCAGAGCAGGAAGTGTGTCTATGATTAGTGAGAGTATAATAGTGAAAGAACAATATAAAGGTGGTTGTTTTTTTCACAGAGTAGCTGGACTCTCCCTAAGAGAAAGGGTGTGTGGTTCAGTTATCCAGGAGAGACTCAGAGAGCCGCTGCTCCTCCACATCGAGAGGAGCCAGTTGAGGTGGTTTGGGCATCTGGTAAGGATGCCTCCTTAGGGACGTGCTTCAGGAATATCAGACTGGGAGGAGACCCCGGGGATGACCCAGGACACACTGGAGAGACTGCCTCTGAGCCGGCTTGGGAACACCCTGGAGTCCACCCAGAAGAGCTGGCAGGTGGCTGGGGAAAGAGAGGTCTGGGTCTCCCTGCTGAAGCTGCTGCCCCCACGACCTGACTCAGAATAAACGGTATAGATAATGGATGGTATGGAGTGTTCCAGTGATATCTGTTACCTGCATTGACTGAAGTATCAAAGTATTTATATTATGACTTTAGAATTAAGATCTGGTATTGATAGTATCAGTATTTCAGTATCAATCTGCACATCACTACTGATTTCCATACCAAGCTACAGTTTGTAAGTTTAAAAAAAACAGGATGTTTATTTACACTCTTTTCTATGACAAAAAATAATACATACATACATACATACATACATACATACATACATATATGATAAGGCCTTTATTGTCATTGTACTGAGCACAATGAAATTACAGTTCAGAACACCCATTCAGAGAAGACAAAAAC
>JAUBOC010000002.1:10539365-10551426 GCA_032275365.1 Anablepsoides cearensis
ACTTATTGAAAACTCAAAACAGCCATAACATTATGTTTCTTTACAAGTGTATGTAAACTTTTGACCACAACTGTACATACATACATACATACATACATACATACATACATACATACATACTTATATTTTATATAATGTCAAATATCATAAATATAAAAACAGTGCTTTTATTGCCTTACCATCCTAAAACCTTAAAAAGTTATTTCGCACTAACTTGATCTGTCAAGTTATTATAAACTGGAGGAAATGGTGGCTAATCTGATCATTTTAGTCATTTTCAATTAGGTTGTTGATCTTGCTTATTCCTTATTCTTGTTTAGTTGTAGGAAGCTGGTGTATATTTGCAGCAGCCACTGGGCAAAAGGCTACTACTTGTATGCTTTGCTTGCCAAACAGAAGAGAGTGTTACAGAGTGTTACTTTTGATCCAAAAAACAAAATAAATAAATAAACAATAATTATACATATATATATATATAAACAATATTTGAGCAGATTTATGTTCTTACAAGTGATGTCATCATCAGGTGAGTCTAAATGCATGCTAAATGATGTCAACTCCAAAGCACATATATACAGAAACAAGGTTTCCTTTGGGGTTTTAGCATAATTATATTTGTGTTTAATTTGACATGATAAGAAGAAACAATTATTGTACAAAATGTTTAATTTTAAGAAAAAGTTCCCTTTCTGCAAGAACCAATTATTTTTTCTTTAGTTTCCTTTTATCATTAAGAATCATAATTAACGTTGGCCAAAGATAAGGAATGAAGCTTGAGGAAGAAAAAAAAAGTTTCTCTGTAGCACTTCACACATTTATATTGCACTCACACGTCTTAGAATGATTTCATTTCCTTCCAAGTCTTATGCACTCCTTTTTTTGTTGAAGCCTGCAGTGCATGAACAAACCTACTGTTGTCACAACCTGTCCTGAAGAGCGAGCAACCAAGGAGAGCTTTCTGTGAAGGAGGGACTGAGCAAATAGAAATTGGGAGTAGCTGTGTGTGTGTGTGTGTGTTTGTGTGTAAGTAAGTGAGAGAAAGTAAGAGTTGGGTGACCTTGTTACCAGTTGGGTTGAATTGGACAGGCTGGTAGGAGGTTGCTGTCTACGGGGAGGGACAGACAGATGCTCGCTCTTCTCCCTGGGCAAAACATCTCGCCTGGTGCAGGCAGCACACAATCTGGCCAGGGCAGCTGTAACCCTAATGATCACTGGTGGCGCTGCACCTGACCGACCGACCAGCTCGACACTCACTCAGCCCTCCCCGTTTCTTTCCCCCCACTCCTCCGTCTCCTCTTTGACCTCCAGTGCCTTCAAACTCTGAGCAGAGAAAAAAAAATGTTGTGCTTGCAAAACATAAAGGAGAACGGAAATATGGAGCAAATACAAAGTTGGTGGTATAACATTGGAATGCAGAATATGTTTAAGACAAAACCAGTGGAGAAAGCATTACTACGAATGCTTGTTGGGGAGAAAGAACCTATCAAAGACTTACGAGTGTGGTCAGGTTCTGTAAAATAGTAATAATATGGTCATTTTAAAGTTGGAGGTAAAAATGTCTGAACTGAGGGAAGTGAAGATACAAAAGGAAAGGAGCAGTGAGTAGTTCTTATGCTTCCCTCCTGCTAACACTGATCCAGGCTGAGCTGCTTATCAGGTCTTTCCCACACCGCTCTCCAGTGTGAAGGCTCAAACTCTGAATAGATACCCAGAAATGTGTCTGGATGAATAGAATCTATAGAATATAAATTTGGTTTAGGATTGTGTGGCATCACTATATGAGTGTGTGTCTTTTGTAATAAATAGTTTATGTATGGTTTAAGTACATATCAGCAAACTCAGCAGAATCGTTACAAACATGTAATTTTTAGTAGTAAATGAGTGTCCTTTGCAACATACTCTGAGTCAGGGGTTTGCAACCTGCAGCTCTGGGGCCACATGCGGCTCTTCAGTCTCTCTGCACTGGCTCTTTGAAGCTTTGACCAAAGCTAACATGAAAAAAAAATGTTTGGTTTTTATACTCACAACAGAAAAGGATAAGTTTAGCAGTTTTCCTGTCAATTTTTTCACAAATATGTGTTCATCCAGCCTGTTGTCCACTTCAGTTATGCAACTTCAAGCCTTAAAGTGGGATTTTTCTCTCAAATCCATCAGGGCTACATTTAAAGACCTTTACGACAAGATACTAATAAGAATATTTCAGTTGTAGTTTTTATTAAATTTGGTATAAACTATATGCAGTATTTTTCTTGTTTATTTGAATGTCGTCTTTTCTTTTTGTCCCAACGTTTTAAAATAATAATAAACATTAACATTTGCTATATATTTTCAGTTTTATAATGTCACCCCCACTGGCCAGAAAAGACTCCCTTCGATAAACTTGAGAGGGTCTCAGTTGATAATCACAACTGTGGCATATGTTGGGGCTCCGGACACATTTTATTAGTGAACCACGAAAAAAAAAGATTTTGATTGAAAAGGTTGCAGTCCCCTGCAGTAATAACTGATATCATGATTTTAAGCTTTACCATTAATTACAATGTTTAACTATGTTTGTCAATTTGGAAAATATCTCATGAACTGGTGCAAATTTAATCAAACTTTCAGGACATAATCATTGGATGTACATCTACTACTGATACTACTAATTCAAGATGGCTGCCACAGCTAATCCACATAAAAAATGTCTCTAATCCCTTCGATTTTACAGATACTGAGCTAAAAGTGGTAGTAGTTGAGAGTCATCCTCAACGCATACACTGAGTGCTAATGCATTGCACAATAACACAAGATTTGACAAAAATGACTCTAATTTTGTCATTTATTATTACACTATTATATTTGAATTAAACCTTAAGGTGGCGATGTGCATTCTCTCAATTCTACATCTTTTTTTAAAACCGCAAAAACAAATTCACACAACTTTACATTGTAATCATTTATTACAATTTGAACTGACCTCTGACGGTGTCTCTCTGGCTAAATGAACTGCTTTTGAACTCATTAATTTTTCTTTAGTAATTTATCTTGTTGGAGAGAAATGAAGGTTTTACCAAACATGTTTTGCTCATTGTGTGAATTATAAGCTGTAAGACTCCTAATCCATATTAATCAAAGCTGAGCTGTTGTTTCCTCTCTCACACACATACACACCACACACACACAGACAGAAAACCCAAAAGGGTCATCTGCAACAACCTCTTGTGGTAAACATTTTAATCCCAATTAATCGCTAATTCAACTCATCACTCTGTCCGCTCATTTTTGAACGGCCGGTCCAGATTTGAGTGAGCGATGGAGAGCTCAGCTGCTCCATGAGCTTCAGAAATGATGAAAAGAGGCTGAAAAAGATTTGTTTGACGGTCAAGTGGTGCACTTTCAAAAGGGGGTGCTAGTTAGCTTTATTTGGCTCGTCTGCCTGCAATGCACTGAGAGAGTTAGGACCAATGCTAAAGGGAATAGACTTTACAGAATGCTAAACATTTAAGGATAAAAATGCAAATGTTTAAAAAAATTATTTAAAAATAGCTTCTTCAAGACAGAACTAGTAAATAAAAAAAGGTTTCAGATTGATTTTTAATTTTTTTCCCTTTTTTTAACGAGTGCCCGTTCTGATTTTTTTTCTGTGCCAAGCCTTTATTTTGGACTTTCTGAGAACAGAAAGTCCTGTGAAAGTGCGCGGATTTTGGTGACAGAGGCAGAAAGAGCCCCGTCTCCATGCCAGAGATAGCATCTGTGAGTGAGGGAGGAAACAGAGTGAGGAACTGGGAAGCACAAGGAGGAGGAATCGTGGTAGTGATTGTGTTTGGAGATCAGCCTGGGCCAAGAATGTGTCCGTGACTGCTGCTCTGTGTATCTTCCTTACCCGGGTGACACCGGTGACACAGACATTTTCCAGCAGTCCTGAGCCACTGCCGATCTTCCGGGAACCAATCAGTGCACGCACACACACACACACACACACACACACACACACACACATACACACATACATACACACACACCCACACACACACACGCCACGAAACACTGTCTCTCTGTCCTTCCCATTTCCAGGCCTTGCAGCAGGCCCTGTGTTAGCCTAAGCAGACCAGGACTGTCAGAAGCACATGACCCAGACAGAGCTTCTCACACTGAACTGCAGCTCTGTAATCATACTGAACAAGACTCCTCACATTCACTTTGTTTCACTATCAATCAGATTAGTTTGATTTGTGCTTTCCATGATGGTTGTAAATGATATGTAGTGGAACCTTTATTGTACGATGATGACAGGAAAGTATATTGTGTATTTAGCATACAAATAAAGCTTTCAAGCCCAATTTATTAGCTAAAATATATCTACTTAAAACAATACTCAAACACCAACTGTCTGTGCTTATAAGTACAGACACACTAGACACGGTAATGAACAGACATCCAAGATTAGGACACTTAAAATCCCACCAGCCTACATCTGGAGAGGCCACATCCTCTTCCAGCAGCCTTTTCGTATCTGCTGTGTTTTCTTTATCACCCCCTCATCATCCGGCAGCCCTGCACATGACCGAATTAGTCCCAGTATCAGACGTTATCTGGCCATGAATGGCCTGCCTGCCTGACCAGAATTACTCTTTTCTCAGCCCTCATTTACACTGAATGAGCAGATTCTAGAAAAAAACAAACAAAAAAAAAACAAGCTGTGAATCCTGAGTTTGAGTCTCAGCAGAGCTTTGACACAAGGAAAACACTTAACTTCCTTTTAAGGTGACTGGTTTGGTTTTTGTTCACAAAATATATAAACTATACATTTAAAAATTAAATAAGTATCAGTCAAATCCTTAATAAAATATAAAAAGCCCTGGGAGAGTAGAGAGGGGAAAAAAAAAAAGAATTGTTGGGTTATAGGTCTGGGCATATTTGCTTAGTTTAGGTCCAATTTAGGTAATTTTGGTTTTCTAGAAAACATTGTGCTCTGTGGCTACCCCTAAAGAAAAGAAAACTCTCCTGCATGAGGAGCGAGGAGAAAAGATTAGACTTTGCACTTGGCTGATATCACCACATGAGTCACTTATGCCCTACATGTGACATCTTAAGTAAGTTTCAAGTAGCAAAGTCTCAAAGCGGTAGAAGATTAGGCACTGGAAAATGTATTCATTTTGATTTTCCATTTGGAACTTTGCATATTTAATTCCTTTACTTTAGATGTGCTGGATAATATATTTTTAATTTCTAAACTAAAAAAAAAATCTTCATCCTCAATTAGAAAAGCTGTAGTCTTAAAAAAAAGCTCTCTATGTATTTTGCGTGCTATTTGACTTACCTTAAGTAGGCAAATGTACACACATACACAAGATGCTACAGAGGCCCGGTTGAGATGAGGAGTAGTGTATGTCAGGGGGACAGGATGGTTGCGAAGTGGTGCCAAAGACCACAGCACACTATCGGTGCCAAGCAGAACTGAGCGCGCCCACTGCCATCCAAACATAAATAAAGTGCTTTTGGCTCCCTGCAGCCACCAGTGTGTGCCGTGCGTCCGCCAAGCATGTTTTTTCTCCTAACAAAGTTAAAAACAGGACAAATTTGATGCAATCACTTGCTGGAAATAAATATGTGCCACGTCTTGGACAGATAGGGTGTGAATCAGATGGTCGGTCAGTTATTAAGTTTCATAACACAACTTCAGGATTGATTTCCTCTTCAGACTTTCAGAGCCTTGGAGGGAAAAAGACACAAACTGGGCACACTGACACAAGCTCCCTTCTTATTTACTTCTTTGTCACTGTGGAGGACGCTAAAAGGAGTCGGACATATTAAAGAGCATGAGAAATAAGTGGTGATTTTTTTTTTTACCAAGAAAAAGATACTATTGCTAAAATCTTTAAATTTCCTGTGTATTACCTAAGATATGTTGTAGATGCTAATTCAAAGCTAATCAGAATGGACAAAAATCACAGATTCTGCTTGGGTACTCCAGAGCATTGCCAAAAACACGGGTGGTGTAATAAGTGATAACTACAAGACAAATTCTAATAACATTTTCAGAAAAATAAATTATTGGATGTACAGCTGCAAGGAAAAATTTAGCACAATGATGGAGTTAATCCTTTGTCTTTTTGCTAGCAAAAAAATCTCATGAATCACTGGTATTGGTGGACAGAGTACTCAGTTTCCTGAGTCAAAGAACTGATCCTAATGGTCAAATATTACTCTGATAGATAGTAGTAATAGTAGCTTGGTCAAATTGTTACTTATGTTAAAGTACTGAAGTTTGTGCTTTCAAAAGTAGTTTCAGTGTTGTATAAAGTAACACAAAGTAATACTTGAGTAAAAGTACAAGTATCTTACAAAAACATTGCTTTGGTAAAAGTTAAAGTCTCCTTTAGGAATATTACTTGAGTAAAAGTCATAAAGTGTTTGATATTTTTTGTACTTAAGTGTTAAAAGTATAAGTATTGATTTTAAATGAGCATATATATATATATATACATGCATCTTTGTACTAGGCTACATATGTCTGTTATGTCCTGCTGAAGTGTACAAACTAATACGATATCAGAATTTTATATATTTATACTTCTTATTCAACCACAATTAAATTCACTCCATCTAGGAGGCATTACTCAAGTGAAGTACAGATACCCAAAAATTCTACTTTGCTGAACTGAAAATAACATTTGTTACAATAAACATGTTTGCACAAAACTATTTACCAAATTTTATTAGGAAGAAATTCATTAATAGAACAAAAGGACTAAAAGTCTTAAATGATTTAACTTAAGTTTTAAATGAAACTAGAAGCACTCAGAGAGTGCATACCTCCGCCACCAATTACATCCTGAGTTCATGCGCAAAAGGAGAGGAAAAAAAGTCAGAGAGTCATTATGACCTGACGTTATTCATCCACAACATGGTCCCAAATTTAGCTCCAACGTTTTCATCAGTCAGATTTCACCGTGTAAAACGTCTGTTTATGAGTTTTTAACTGTTTGACCATCTTCGGAGCTTCCTCCTCGTAAAGTCTCGGCTTTATTTTTTTAAGCAAGTGGTTGAAGCAGCGTTTCAGCACAAACTAATAAGACTCCAACAAACTTTTGAGGAATCATACAATAAAGTTCTTATGTGGAGGGTACCTGACATGGCTGATCAGCTGTTCCTTTTGTCTGGTACCGGTCCAGTGTCGGCTCGGCAGCGGTGGCAGCAGCGGCGGGACATTGCTGAAAACATTACCTCCTCCCTTGGCGGAGGTAATAACTGAAATTATAGGCATTATATTCTTAGTTTTAGTGTTTCTCAATTTATTTTGAGCTGTGTGAATCTTTTTTTTTAATCGAATAGTTTCACATTAGCTGTGGTCCGTAACAACACTTGTTTACAATCTGCTGCTGCTCAGCATCGTCTGCTAAATGATGACAACAAAAGTTGGGAGAAAGCGGCGACGTCCATTTTGGGATTTCTTTGAATATGACTGCGAAAAAAATAAAAGCAAGTTTCTTGTAGTGGAAACAGGTGATAAAATAGGTGGAATATTTCTTAAGGGAAAAACTGCATGAATCAAGCTCACACAAGATGGCTAACTATGACTATATTGACACACTAGCTTCTCTCAGTAGCTCTCATGAAAAACAAGCAACAAGTAGCACCGGGTAGGAAACAACTATTGCCATCGTCCTAAAATAATCGCCCAAGTTTAAGTTGGCAAAATTGAGTTACGCAATTATTTTAGGAAGGTGTCGCTATAATGGACTGCTTTAAGTAGTGACCAAAATAGCTGCTGGTTAGTTAACTCACAGGAACGTCACAAGCTTGAGGATGCCTTGGCAAAAAGAACTAATACTAGAACTAATAAAAACTTTACTAAACTAAAACTAAGCAGTAAAAATGCAATAATAACTAATAAAACTAGCAAATCCACTGTAAAAACTAATTAAAATTGAATTAAAAGAAAAAAGTCACAACAAAATAAAACTAAACTGAAAAATGCAAAACTATTATAACCTTGGTGACTAACAGTGATAAAGTAAAAACTGAATACAAAAAACATCATGGTGGCAGCTGTTTGACTCAAATAAATCTAATTAGACTGAAACATCTGATTATACAACTTTTTAATCTATTTAAACAACTCCTTTATATCACCAGTATAATCTGAGATTAACTATTATTATAAACCAAAAGATTGAGATGAAACGAACAGTTCAGAAACTGCTACAGCAAAATCTGCCTTCAAACATGTTCATGACTCAATTATAACATTTATTAATGTTGACATTTCAGTTTCCTTATCAAACAGCATGACTTTCACTCTTCGTCAAAAGTGTTTGAAACGCAATTAATTTTTAACAAACCGATTCTCGCATCTTTATTCTCCCACCATCATCATAATCAACATACATTCACACAAACAAAATGTAGAGCGCACACACACACACACACACACACACACACACACACACACACACACACACACACACACATCCTCTTCTCTGTGAGAGCTCACAGTCAGTGTTTGAAGCTGTAAAGATTGTCATGATGCTTTTTTTTTGTTCAGTAAAGCCCATGGGCCTCATTTTCATTTCTCATCTTCAACAACTGAGAAGTTTTCTCGCGTGTTAGAGGGAAACGGATGTTCCCGAGAAGAAACAGGGGGGAAAAAATTACTAAAAGCGTTTTGTACAATCTAGTGGGAAAATATATTTAACATAAGTAAACAATGTCAGTTTAGTTTATTTATCTTTGTCAGCATAAAAGGAACATTACAGCGTTATAAAATTATAACTATTTTTACTTCAGCTAAATGCCCACTGAGCTAAAATATACAGATCAAATCCTTTCTATGTTACACTGCATAAGTAAATTTAAAAATAAATTTCTGACAATCTTCAGTTAAGAATATTCCAGCCTTGGGTCATAATGAATGTCAAATATAAGCGTGCAAAGCAGATGCAAACAAATTAACTAAAAACAGATTTACTTAACTAATTTATGTCAAGTGGTTCCACTAAATTAACTGAGTTGAGTAAATCTAAAGCATCTTGCACAATTAGATTAAAATAAATAGTAAAAGTTACGTTGGACTTACTCAACACAGTTAAGTGGAACCACTTGACATAACTGAGTTAAGTAAATCCAACAATCTGTTTTTTGAGTGTATTATCAAACTTTTCTAAGTTTCTGTGAATATTTATGGTGCTACTGAAAATGTCACTTTTTTAAAAATGTTTATAAATCACCTGAAATTGAACGGGGAATTTGTGTCCTAATGGTTCCCTATGTTTTCCATCATGATTTTGAAACCGTTTTCAGTAACAAGTTGCGAAAACTTAAACTGAACCTATAGACGAGATCATATCTTAAATCTTCCTAAAGGAAGGCACTTTGCAGGAATTATGCTGCAATCATCTGAGCTGGTTTAATTTACTGTGCCCCCCCCCCCCCCCTCTTTCAGCAGAACCCCACCGAACCACACGCTCCACCTCGAACAGAACACCTGCCTCCCCGGTTGTAGCTTTGCCTCATTGTGTTGCAAGTATCCGAGGTTAACACAACACTCTAAATGATTACAACATGTACAGTTTATATCTGCGATGCCAGCAGATAAACTGAGCGTGGATGTCTGTTTATATGCAGCTCTAATTGAGCAGCAGCTGTGTGTAATGGCGGTGATATTTTCAGGGTGGTGAGGTCAGGCATGATAACGATCTGGGTTGCCAGGTTTTGATCTTGGGGTTGCAGGACACGGCCTTATCTTGGGGGGGCCCCTCCTGCTCTTATTATGAAGCCTCTAATGAGTGACAATAACCACTTAATGGAGCAAAGGAGGAGGTGCTCCCATTTCCTGCTTCATTTCCACTGAGCTCGATTATTTGTTAGCGCTCAGGTTCGAGCATTTATTTCTTCCTTTCAGATCATTAAGAGTTTAAATCTTTACTCAATACGGTTTGTTGAACTTCTTACTGGGACGGCTCAAACTGGCTTTAAATTTCCATCTTAACTGTGTTTCTACCAGACGTTCTGTTCGATCTGGTAACATATTTATGTTTTATAGATCACAGAGAAATCCCTGATGAGACCTCAGCGTTGCATACTGTCAACACACTGTTGGAGAAATTTATAGAGGCTCTGTTTAGTCACTGATTTTAAAAAGCACTGCACATACTGTCATTTGTTCTTAGGTGAATAATGCCATATTTTTACAACTTATTGTGTGATTATTTTTGTGATTAAAATGATGACACTTATAACGCAGAATTTGAATTAAAACACGAACAGGAAGGAAGTTTGTTTAAAGATCTGGCCCCCGGAACAGGAAGTGTTTCTCTCAGTGTGATAATGGTTGTAGGTGGGGTCAGGTGCATTTCATGTCTCATAGCCGATTGCAAACATGAGAAATAAACTCTCTATCGGTCCAGTGCTGTGGTTGCATGAGTCTTTTAACAAACAAGTAATGGAGTTATTTTTCATTGTTATACATACAGTCTATACATATTTGTTTTATTAGATATATTAGAGAACTAAAGCTGCAATCTGCTGATTAACAATAACAACATGAACGAAAAAGCCTTTTCATTACAATCAAGTTATTTAATGATGCTTCCCCACTTTAAAGCAATAGACACGCACACAGAGTTATTTGAACAGGATTCTGCTCAATGACCAAACTCTCTCTCTCTCTCTTTCTTCCTTCTTTATAAAGAATTGACAGACATTTTTGTCCCTTGTCGCCGAGGCGAGGGATATAGAAATGCTCTTCATCCATCTGTCCGTCAGTTCACCTTATGAGATGATTTAAATAATGAAGGCCTAAGATGATTCCAACAAAACTGCTAATAGTTGGTCACTACTAAATGTTCAAGCCCTGGTGAAATCTGCAAGGTCATGTGATCCAACACATCTTTACATCACATAAAATGGCAGTAGATCAGTAAGGAAAGCAGCTATTGAGCTGAATTTTTTTTTATTTTTTGTAAGTAGATCTATGTGTCAACACATACTCTGGGCGTTTATAGATCGAAAGCGATCTGATGGGGAGATCCTGATTTTTAGACGGCTCACATCAGAGATGGTCCAGATTTTTCTATATTTTTTTTCAGCCATTTCTCCTGGTGAAAAACCTCACACCAATCATTCAAAAACACAGAATCAGATCTGGAATAGTTTAAAGAATATTTATGTTTCTTGTAGGGTTTGGTGATATTGATAAACGAAAATATAGCATTTAGCTAAAAATTAATATGATGATTAATAGGTGACAATTGCATGTTTTTTATTATAAATCAGCTACGGTTCTAAAATTATTCTTACAAATCACAACTTAAACTAAATTTTTCATTTTAACAGCCTGTGTTATCTCCTTCCAGCTTTCAGCTGCTGGTAAGAGACACGTTGACTGAGAGCATCATGGAGTCAGCTGAGTAGATTTGTTTCCACCATTCATAGAAGAGTTTGCTGAAGCCAACGTGACCTCAGCCTGTTTCATCGTACTCTGGTTTGTAGCTGTGATTCAGGTGATGGGTGGATTAGCTGTTTCCTGCCACACTCCACCATTGTTGTTGTTATGGGCTGAGATGCACACTTGTGATAGTGACAGTTTGTCATCACGCTGCACTAATCGGCAATAGTTTTTCTGAAGATTAATTGCACACAATAAATTTTTTAACAAGCTTAGTTTGTTGTGTAAATAAGTTGATGTAGGTCATGAACTCGACTAAATCAATTTTCATCAGCAGCATTAAACTTCAAAAAACTTCTATCTTCAAAATCTGTCATGTATGTATTACAAAACAGTCTTTTTGTCCACAGAACTTTATCAAATTTACTTCAAAGAAATGCTCCCATAATTTTATAACGCCATAAAAACACAGTAAACTAGAAGCACTCAGAGAGTGCAACCTCCGCCAGGCCAATATCATCCTGCAGTAGAGTTAATGAGTAAAAGGAGAGATGGAAACATTTGCGGAGAAAAAGTCACAGACTCGTCACCTGACATTATTCATCCACAACTGGTCCTGCATTAAGCTCCAAAGTTTACATCAATCAGATTCCACCGTGCAAAATGTCTGTTTTATCCCCTTTTGTGAGT
>JAUBOC010000002.1:10596688-10610429 GCA_032275365.1 Anablepsoides cearensis
TTTTTGATTTGTGTATTTTCTTTGTTTTTTTATCTTTTAATGAAATGAATAAAATTTTTGAATTGAATTGAATTGAAAAAAATGGCGCCTTAAGTTGTTTTTGTAAAGGCAGCTTAGACGCAACCGGTGACTACACCCCCTAGCCAATCAGTGAAGAAGAGTGCTCTGACATTGCATTTTGGTGTCAACTGGGACCACTTGGAACCACAACAGAGTAGGTACTAAAATAGGGCTGGTTCCATAAATCTGGCCTAATGGAAATGGCTTGGAACTGTACCGAAGTGGCACTAGTGGAAAAGGGGCATTAATGAGGCAAAATAGTGTAAATCTCAAATAAATTTACCAGCATTCAGTCTTTTTTTAAATTATGAAGTAAATAGTTGTATTTGTCATGAGTAAAGAGATATTAAGCAGCATGACTCAATATAAGTGTGATACTTTACACAGATTTGAACAGAAAAATGTCTTGAGTTATTGAGCTATTGCTTTTCTTTTTTTTTTTCCTTTGGTAGTTTCATTTATATTTGAACACTTTTTTTCTATGATATCATTTTTGCTCCTGTATCTAGGGCAAGGCTCAAGCAGGACAGCAAAATTGGGACCGAAAGGACACATCGTCCCAAGTCACCTTGTTGATTTATGATCACGAGTCTGGCCCTGCAGTGACCTTTTTAGGTGTCACCCAGACAGGGAAGCGGCGCTCAGGCCGAGATGACAAAGCTTCTCTCCGAAGGTCAAGCCCTGCCCGGCAGCCACATTCTCCGAAACTCATCATAAGCTCTGGACACACTTCTCCAACTGCATTCACTTCTTCTGGGAAAAGTGTCTAGCTGCAGGCCATGAGTCTGTGACACTAAAGCAATCATAACCACCTGCTCGTTGACGTGCCCCAACTGTGATGAAGTGCACCAGGCTCCTTTCACGGGTTCACCTCTCAGCTAACATTCATCAAGCATCGTGCCGGGTAGATCCACCTTGGGTCATTCATCAGGCTGTTTTAGTCTCATACTTTATATCAAAACTCAGTGGTACAAAGGCATCTGAGGTTTGGAGTCAGAATTTACAATGCAGGGCTTTGTGAACCCACAAGAGCGAGCACCTGATCAAGAAACAAAAAGAGCTGAATATTTCTTTTTTTAAGGCATCTAAGGCAACATCTGTTGCATCTGACCATAGAATGTGACTGATGAGCTTTAGATGCAGAAGCATAAAGAGATGAAGAAGAAGGAAGAGGGTGAGAGGAAGACTGGGTCCTTTTACACTGACAGGTGTGCAACACTGGCTGGCCCCTTTCAAAAGCATCCATTTCCTTAGCAACTGGATGTCAGCTCAATTCAGCCAGGCGATTTTAGCAGATGGCTTGGTAAATACCTTGCCATGTGTTCATGTGGAGAAAATAATGCATCATGACAAAACACATGCACATTTTCCCCCAACATCTTCACATAATAAACCCCTGATCTGCCACTTTTGTCCTTTTGTAAAGCTTTTTCACATGACAAAACCAGAAAGAAACTGAATGTCTTTTTCACACATGGATCATAATTTCAACGTAATTTAAAATTTCTTTAACCAGAGTAAACAGAGATGGTACTAAACTATAGGAGGTTAAAGCTACATTTAAATGTTTTTCATTTAAAAAAACATTGCACTGCAAATAAAAGTGCTCACCAAATACCTTAATCTAAGCAAGTCAGACAAAAGGCTGTGCCAAACTGACAGACTGTGTTAGCAAGCTAAGGTTTTACAATACTGGTGCAGAAATGTTGTGGATGGATGTTTCCAAGGTCTCTAACTGAAGCATTATGCTTTACCTTTTGTAATTCTTGACTTCCTATTGTTGCTTCACAGGAATCCATCTCAGATGTTGCGTTTTGATGCTGGGAGTCCTTGGACCTGCTTATTAACCTCCCTCTAATCTTCAACATTTATTTCAGCCGCCTCTTCTTTCTAGCCAGGTTCATGTTTTTATTCTGATGCTTTATCCAGTCAAATGCAATTCTTATATACACCCTTTTCATATGTATTGACCTCGTCAAATTCTGTGGCTTCTTGTGTTTGGCCTTGAAATATAGTAAAGCCAGATGAGACCCCCTGTTAAACTTTTCTGACTGTTTACCTTTTTGCTACCCTTTACCAAAGGTGTCAAGTAATGAAGTACAAATACTTCCTTACTTTACTCAAGTAGATATTGTAGTTATTTATACTTGAGTAATTATTTTTCACCCAACATTTTATTTCTGCTCCTTACATTTTTATGCATTTATCTGTGCTTTCTACTCCTTACATTTTAAAATTGCAAAAAATATTTTATTTCTGTTTCTGTTTGGCTTGTTTTCATTCCAACTTCCTATGGTGCCTTCTAGATAGGGTGACTTTGGTTGTGGTTGGATGAGAAGTATAAATATATAATATGTTTTGACACTGTTTTTGTTTGTACAATTCATCACACAAATCCCATCAAACGCCAACAAGATAGCAGACATATGTAGCCTGTAGGACGATGACCATGGGATACGGGTAGACTAGTACATCCCATTTTATTATATTTTATAAAAGGCATTTATGTATTTATATAATATATATTATTATAGTCACTATTGTTTTTAGAATAATGTTTTTTGGGGGGAGGTGGAGTTGCGTGGTATAGACCCCTGTGGCACGGACCAAGCTTTTCGCCCTATAGCAGGGTTATTCAACTAAATTGCTCCGAGGGACACATTTAATGCAGGCCGATAGCTCAGGGGCCTAACATCCAGCAAATAAAGTCATTATTTAAATAAACCAAGTATTACAAAGATCTGTTACTTTTGAAATAGTTTATTTTGCTGCATTTAATCTTAAATACAACATACAGAACCCTATAATAAAAGTAGTGATAATAAAACAATATTAAAAACAAAAATAAGACATTATGCCTCCTGCTTGACACAAATATTATTTTGACATCTCTGAATTCCCAAAACTTTAAACCAATTTTATTTCTCTTTCATAGTTTTATCTTTAACTGATGGTAGTTTTAATCTTCTTAGATATTCATAGAAATAGTTTTTACAAACTTCTAGATTTGGACGTTTCTGCAGATACCAAACATGTTTATGTTTAACTAAAAGAACTCATAGTAATTAAAGTGGAAAACTGGGGGTTTGGACTTAAGAGATGAATGAACCAATCGGCAGGCCGCATTTTTGTCACTCGGCCGCCAGTTGAATAACCCTGCCCTATAGCATTTTTTTCCTTTTACACTACTTTCACTTTACTATTACTATTACTATTTACTACTACTGCACTTTTACACATTTAGTTGAGTAAAAAGCTTGAGTTGATACTTTTATTTCCACACTAGTATCTATACATCAATTTAATACTTTTGATTTGAGCATGTTTTGTGTTTTTATGTAATGTGGAACAGACCCCCCTTTTACTCAAGGCAAATTTCTCCCAAGGGAGACTAATAAAATTACTTTGACTTTGACACTTCTGGTCTTTATACGATTTTGCAACCTATAGGTTAGATGATGAGTATGGGGCTTAGGTAGCTGTAGGTGGTCAGTGCTGGACATCTAATAATCTTACGGCAACAACAGGAACAACTTAAATGATGAGTATAATCTGCACATTTTTTAAAGCCCCAAATGTATGGAACGTATACAACTAGTGTAAAATGACTTGTGTTTAATACAGCAAACACTTGATTTTTAGGTTACTGGGATAAACAACACTATATCAGTGTAATAAAGTAAAGCACATGTTTATAAGCTGTATCAAATATTCTGTTGTATATATTTGCATGAAATGGAAAGTATTTTGTTTTGTGTTTTGTCACAATCAGAACAGAACTGTTGAACTTGAAAGTCTTTGTTGACTGATGTCTGGCTCCTGCTACTGTACAGTCCGTTAATGCACACGAGCAGAGCTTTGTGTCTCCTTCCCTGCCCACTGCCTGTTCACCACTCAGCTCCCCATATGCCGCTCCCCTGCGCTCCTCTCATCCAACCACTGGGAGCTTGATTAAGCCTGACTTGTCACCAAATTACACACACAAAGTTTACATGCATTCCCTGGCTCTCCAGCTGTTGCAGATTTGTTACAAAGAATAAATCTTGAAGCAGTTGACTGAGCAGGTCTGGGATGTCTGCCGCCTCATTGATACGGAGAGATGAGAGGCAGGGAGGTGGGGTGGGTGTCGGGCAGAGGGGGGCGAACTGAGCAAAAGAGAGACAGAAACTGAAAGGAAGACAGACAGACAGGCAGAGGTGAGAGGAGAGGAGCCAGGCTGTTTGGCACAATGGTTTTATATTTGCTGTGATTAGATTATAATTCTTTAATGGACAAAATGCTTTTCTAAAATTCTAAAAAATTCTGAATAAAATGCATTAATTTTTACAATGTTAATGGTTAACATTAAATACTTCAAATCCACATGTTTTTATGTTAACTTACATCATAAAAACATTTAGGTTGATTTGATGATTTAAAAAAGTAGCTTTTAATTAGATTTTGTTTTGTTTTGTTTTACATAATTATCCTTTTCTTTTCAGTGCAGAAGACTTCCATTAAAATGATTTTTAAATGGTGCAGTTTTCTTTTACACGGCACTGTAACACATAATTTGTTTTCCTAAATATATCCCAACAATTTTTTATTTAAATGCAACTTTTTTAATTCCCTTAAATCCCAATATGTCTTTGAAAACACTAATGTACTTTTGAAACAGCATAAATTAAAGGTCAACCAAAGTTCATTGACCTTCCTCTAAAGCCACTGACTTGAAATCCTGACGTGTTTTCTATCCAAAGAAAAGACAAAAGTCCTCTTTTCTGTCTTTTCTTCCCTCCTCCACCTTTCAGGAGGATGATTTCTCTCTAAGATCATCTAAATGGCCATGGCAGTAATTGCTGTGTGGGCATCATTACCCAAGAAAGCATGAATAAGACACAGTAATGAGCAGAGGCCCGGGAGCTCGCTGGACCGTTGATCAATACCATTAAACAATGTGCACTTTGAGCCGAGCTGCATTTGAGAGCTCTGACACTCAAATGGATATTCCTCATAGCACTAATGGCTTTGAACTGGGCCTCCATTACCATGTATAAAATGCAGCTTATTAACATAATCAAATCTCTCTCTGTGTTTTTTTTTTTTTTTTTTTTTTTTGCGTCAGTGATAATATAAAAAGACATGGGGTTGCTAATGTAATTAAGCCTATGCTATAATTGCTATCCCCTGATCACATGACCTCTTCTCCTAACAAAGCTGAATAAATAGTCCCATTACCCTGAACACTGCGTTGTGATTTGGTGCATTGTTAGTTCACATGTTTTCTAATAATCGGCGCGTAAACAACATGACTTTGTGACTGGATCCTGAATAACAGGAATGTATAGAAACAAAGTAAGTAGAAATGTTGACCTCAAAACCACCTGTGTTTCTGAACTCAATTAAAATGTATTTACTTATTTAACCAGGCTAATCCCTCTGAGATGACAGATCTGTTTGCAAGAGAGGCCTGGGCCTGAAGGCAACCTATCAAAATTTGATCCACTTAGAAAAATGTTTCACAAGGTTCTTTTTGTCACATTTCTTTCAGTTTTGTTTTCTTTAGATATTGCAAATAAACAAGTAAGACACTGAGACTCTAGCACTGAAGAATTCACTGACATTTACCAGGATGCCGATGGTTATTGTACTGAATGTGTTTGATCTAGGTTAATTAAATCAAATCAGTTTTGACTTTTCCTGTTAAAACATGACATTTCAAAATATAACAGTGAAATTTATCTGTGACCTTATGTTCACAGTTATATAAGCTCTAAGTTTTCATTTAAAAATAGCTTTTTTCAAACCAAATCACAAACCTATTTACTAAAAAATGTTCTCAAGCATTTTAATTATTTTTTTGGTAACCTGAACATTTCACTTCTTCCATGGAAATGAATATATAAGCAGTTTTATCACATGTGCATGGCTAACAATTCCTACTCTGGTATACTTATTAAAGTGAAAGTTCAAATCTTTTTAAACTCTGTGCAGGGTTGTAAACAAAATCTTACCGGCTCTGAACAAGCTCAATTTGAAGAAAGAAGCTCGTGATAATATTGATTCCCGCCATCTTAAAACACCAATCTTTAAAAATAAAATTCATAGCAGTCCACACAAATGCTATTTTATAAACCCGTCCACTTCTGCTACTTTTGCATAATATTTCCATACAATTCAAGCACAAATGTAGATGGCAGCAGTTAGCTGTGGGACAGCTGATGTAGAAGAGGTACATCTGCAGGAGTATAATAATCTGTTACATGTAATGCAAAACAGAAACAAACTGAAAATGTTTAGAAATAGTATTCAAATGCACCATTAAGAAATAATTTAGATAAGTTGGCAGAAATTCTCTTTGTTTTTGGCCCCACTTGAACTAGCTGTTAGCTCGTCAATCCAGTCAGAACCAACAATTTTCCCTCCAAACTGAGGCAAATCAAAAAACTGTTTACAGACAACTGATGTTTATGCTCTTCCCACACAACCCTACTTCAAAAAATCTGAACTTTCCCTTTTAAATGCATCACTTGTGCTGCTTATTATCTTTAATGCTAGTTTAGTGTGATGCTCAGATTTAATAAAGAGATTGATGAGGTCAGTGAAACTGTGTCAGCCAACAGTCACCAGCAGCGGAACGAATGGCCGGACAATAACGTTGCGTTCTCAAAGCTGCAGATGGTTTTACTTTGCGGCAAAACGAAACAATAGCTTCATAAATTACCATTTAACTCTGGAAGCATTTACCATCATTCATTTTTGAGTCATTTCCACAATTCAAATGTGAAATTTGCTCATTAACTCACTTAGAGAGACATTCATTCGCAGTATATCAGTCCTGTCAACTCATTACAAGCACATATTTTAATAAAGGGATGGTAAAAAGATACGATTGTACAAGGACTTAGATTGTTTGTGGTGTGAGTTACAGGATAACAATAATCACTGCTGCATTCTGGACTTAAACTTAGAGTTTTATCTACTGATCAGCAACTTCTAAACGTGCCAACATAAAATACAGTCACGGAAAGAGAAACAAAATGTGCTTTTAAAGGAATTCAGACACTAAAAATGAACCAAGTCCCAGCCCTGTGCATGCCTATACCCTCCAGACATCCTCCCCCACATCCCAGAAAACCTCTGTGTGTTTAGGAATCAGGCTCCACTATGACTCTGCGTAGCGCCTGGGAAGATATCACCACACGTCCAAAAATTTCCATCAATGGCGGCTCATCTCCTCCGCAGCAACTCTCTGATAGGTTAATCCCTGTATCACACTTCAGCACCAGTTCACTAAGCGGCTTAAAAGGACACATTAGAACGATGACAATGACCTGCTAATGGTGTTACATTTCTCTGAAGCATTATGAGCTATCTTTGTCACGTTTATCTTATAATGAGATCTGTCAATTGGTGGGGTGGGGGGGGGGGGAGTGGGGGGGATCCCATGCAGCAGCCAAGGACATTGATATTTCACATAATAAATAATGACCTAGAAAAGGGAGAAAACAAACCTTGATCCCTCTCCCCTGATCTGTTTTCTTTGCAGGCGATAGAGCGGGCAGCCCCATGGGGGCCCTGGAGCTCAGTGTCACCATTTAGATTACTGGCTCTGCAGCCTGAAGTCCTCTGGGCCATCACAACACCCCCGACCACAGCATGTGTGATTGATGAGTGCTGGTTCCCATGGGCGTTTTACAGCATTTCCTAAAGCAATGTCCCCTGAAGGAACTGTGCCATAATTCATCATGCTAATACAAGTCCAAATACTGTCTTTGTCCCCTCTAATTTAAATATGGTAAGCATTTTCAACATGAGTCTTTTTATTATGGGGACGAGCACAGCTGACATTCTCAAATGGCATCTTCTTTCTTGCCAAAAACCGTTGTTTGTATAAAGATATGTTAGACAGAAAGAAAAAAAAAACAATCTTATAAAAGGTTGTTTTTTTTACCAAAATATGTGACAAAACAGAAATAGATAAATATGTTGTGCAGCAACTTTAAGATGCAACACTTTTAGATGTTCCTTTTTTAATTTCTGTTTCCTCATTTAAATTCTTTAAAGTACAACATTTCAGTGTACATTTTTTAAGTTCCAAAACACTCTTTGCAGAGGATTTAATGCATTTCAGTTGTTGATTAAGAGTTGTGATACAAACCGAGGTGAAAGTTTTTGCAAATGTGTCAACTATAAAATAGCTATTCAAATATAGACTAAGGAAGCTACACCAAAAAAGATTTTTAACATAAAAACAACATAGACACAACAACAAAACTTGTTTTTCCTAAATTCACAGCTGGGTACCTTTTTTAAAATGCATAGAAAAATGTGTGTAAAAAACTAAGTACAAAGGTCAAACAACCAGCAAGTTCAAGGAGCAGAAGTCATGTGTCTGACCTCAGTAGGCTCACAATGCCAACCCCTGCAGAGCATCAGCTACAGAAAGTTTGCAGTTTGCAAACAGAAATGTATAGCAGGAACAAAAGGTCAAGTGAAACTTTGACATATTTATTGCTTTATTTGAAACTAAATGTGCTTCTAAATTTGAAAAACAAAAACAGGTTATTGCACAAATAAAGTCGTCTTCAACAAAAAATGACTGATGATGTCAACATTAACATATTTCTGTTAACAAAAGACTTTTTATTTTATTTGAACAGCCTAATTAACCAGTTCATATAAATGCAACTTCATTAAGCTTATTTATGTGCATTAACCCAAATTCTCAGCACTGAACCCCATCAGTTTAACACAAGAAGCTAAGACAAACTATGAAAAAGTCAACTGCAAAAAAAAAAAAAAATAATAATAATAATAAATGGGGCTTATTTCAAAAGCTGCATAACCTTTGGAGTTGAGATTAATGATTAAAATGGCCGAGCAAAAACCAAGTCAATTATGCTTCGTGTTCCTCTATGTGCTAATTATTCTGTCTTGGTTATGCATTTTATGTGGGTTACTGCACAGTCGCAATTAACTTTGCCCAAGCAGCCATTTGAATGATTGAAGAACTGACTTAATGGGATGAGAGGACTTTGTTGTTGTGATTTCTTTCAGACACACATAAAAACAGAGAGAGGAATAAAATTAGGAAGTCATCAATTTTCATTAGTTCATAACGTTACACATTTCACATCACTGTATACTTTTTTAAAGCAAACACAGGAAACCTATAAAAAAAACAATTATCCAGATAGTAGTGTCTTGAAAACAGATCCAATAATTTTAATTATCTCTGACAGCGTCTTGCTTTAATCTACACAAAGCACGTGCAAACGAGCTGTTACACTCTGCCTCCAAGAAAGGGGGACAGGACAGGACGGCATGCTGCCTGCCTGCCTGCCTGCTGAGAAGGCCCTCTCTGTGCATGACACAGACATGGGCCCCGGTGACCCGGCTGGCTCTCGCCTATGTCTACTAGCTGGCTGAAGGCTCCGGGGCAGCCATGTGGCATCTGCTGCCACGGGGCTGTGCTGAGACTGGGGACGAGACCAGCCCTCTGTTAACCAAGCCTGTCTGCAGGGCCGTGGCACATTTCTGAAAGCTGGCACTGTGTTTGTGCACCAAACCGATTCAATGTGGGGTGGTGGGAGGAAAAAGTGGCAAGGTCACCCCTTGCTCCGTCTGAAAGACCTCCACCTGCCACACTCTGCTTGGCTGTCATGGTTCAGAGATGGGTGGGGGTTAGAGTGGGTTGTTCAAAATTCAAGAGGTAATCCACTGGGGGCTGACTTTAACACCTATAAAATAATAATAATAATAATAATAATAATAATAATAATAATAGTAATAATACTAATAATAATAATAATAATAAAATATGTGGAATATTGAGAAAGATTGATGAAATTTACGCCACCTGAGAGTAAACCTGCACACACTATCTCCTCAATGAGAACATCTTGAAGCTCTTTCCAATTTATCTTGATCTGTGTGGCATCCAGCGTCTGAGTCAGTACATATATTAAAGTTAGTGATGGAACACATCCCTAATGGTAGTTATTCCCCAGTGAGGGATGGGGGCATTTTTTTTCCCCCTGAAGGTTACTGCTTGTAAATCCTTGCATAGTTTATTCAAATGGTGCCCTAACCATGGTCTCCAGGATTTTCCCCTCTGAGCAAGCAAAGCATGACCTTTACATTTGATGCTTGACAGTTCTTCAAATCTGCTCAACCAGAACAGATTAATGCATATTTATGTGTTGTTACTGAGTAGTGGATGCTCTTTATCACTTGGAGAACAAAAGAACAAACATGCAAACTCGCGCACAAAGGCTCATTAGGGTTTATTTTGTTTTAATTTTTTATAGAGTGGAGAAAAGGACTGTTGTTTTAACATACTTCTAAAATTATACTTTTTGCAGTCAGCTGACAAAATCTGCTACTTGACTGTTTAAATTGAAGCTTTCTGCTGCGCCTTCTGTTCGCGCCAGTATTTTTAGTCAGAATACAGCAGGCAACTGTATGGTTTTTACATACTTAGTCCATTTTACACATTGGCACCTGGCTGGGGGGAAGATGCAGCCAAGATCATCTATTTAGATTGGCCAGGTTGAAGGCTGTCATTTATCATGAGTGTATAGCCAGTCCTCAGATGGTAGCCTGACTGCTTCAGCCAGCCGGAGTCCGGGTCAGGTGGCCTTTACGTCTGTCGCAGTGTATGGATGACTGTGAATCTCTTCGGTCTGGTCGGAGGAATGAAAAAATTCACAGCTTGCCGAAAGCCAAGTTGCAGATTTCACTAAGACAACAACTGTTTCTCAGTCGCTGCCACTTCTTGAAAACCCCCCATTGCACAGATGTTTAAAGTGTTTTTTTTTTCTTTTTAAAAAAATATCCTGGAAAATAATTTGCCGCTAATGAACAGAATAAAAAATGAACCACGGAAGAAAAACAGAAACCAGGATGGATATTACACCAGTAAATAATTTCTCGCTTTGCTTATGTTCGTGCAGTCTCTCCACGCTGTGTGTACGTTTCCATTTGTATGTTTTTCACTGTGTGCAAGACTGACAGAGGCAGCAGGATTGCCAGTGTCTTCATTGGTTAATGTTCATCAGTGAATAGACTCAAGGTTTGCTGGGTAAGGTCCAAGGAAACAAGGTGCAGCAGTCTAAACACTGACAGCCTTTCCTCTTCCATCTTATCAAGGTCTGAGCAGAGAGATGAGAAGCAGGACAGAATTAGAAATTTAACCTCATCCTTCCAGATAAAAAGCCACTACAGCACTATCGTACTGCTCCTGCTTTAGACCCCGTAGCTTTACTGAGCAAAAACCGGAACAGTATATTTCTGCAAGGCACGTTTTAATAGTCAGATTTAAACGAGAAACAAAAACATACTTCTGTTTTAGAGCAGATTAAAACTGGTTTAAAAATAGTAAAAGACAAACACGGTTAACAAATAGCTTCCAGTAAAGGGGGGGGGGGGAGGTAATAGAAGGCTATTTCTGCAGGCAAACTCTGCTCCATTACTTGAGCCACCCACTACCTCTGTTATTTGAACGCTGCAGCCTCCACGCCTCGGTGCCACAAAGTTCTCCGGCGCAGCAAAAATCTAACTGGCCACATGTGTGGGAGCTCAGAAATAGTGCACCATTAAAAGGTCTTGACTCACCTTGTTTTAAGCACAAGGTCTAATTGCCAGCCTCATTTCCAGAAGGCCAGAGCAGCAGCTGGCAGCAGGCAGCATCTACAGGGAGAGCCACTAACGAAAGGGGGGAAATATATATATATATATATATTTAGAAGAAATAAGAAATGGACTCCAGCACACTCACAGACATTCAATCTATTATGTGATAAGAAGACAAATACTCTCATGAGAATGCCTTTTGTGACTTCACACCACATGTTTGACTCATAAATGGTGTTATTATTCATGCTCAAGTTAGGTCCGCCTTAAGTGTCTCACAATAAATGAATAGATATTATTCAGTTCAGTCATTTGAGCGAGTAACTGTTTTTTTAATTCCAGCTCAGTTCATTAGAGACCAATTTATGCAAGGAATGAGAGGAAGCAGCAAAGGTGCAGCAGCGGTGACCTCTTTCTTCTTCTGGCGATACTTCTTTGTTATGAAAGATTAATGTCTGCAGTGGGACTTATTTTAGACAAAGCAAACAAGAACCAGTTTTATTCAGTGCTGAAAATACCATCTCATATTTGTTTTCTCTCCCTTACTCCCAACTTTCCTCAGTGTTTGTGTTGGAGATGTTTGATAGATACAACGACTTGATTGATTTATGTTCTGATAAGGCAATAGATCTAGGATTTTGTGTATTTTGTGCTCAGAGATTAAACAGGAAAATGCTGTTTGCGTGCACTTTATACCACTGGGGATTTCAACACATCTTATGGAGGACAGCTCCTCTGGGTGCGTTTGGCCACGTGCGCGTCAGGAGCAGAAGGCGGTCTCACGCAGTGCAAACACAGCACACTGTGGCCTTTCTTTACCTGCTGGCATCACATCGCAAAAACACCCGACACGAAGGTGTAACTGACCCCCACACCGGCCTGCCTCGCCTGCATGCACTCAATTACTCTCCCTCCCTCCTTTTTTCAGTTTCTGCAACAATATAAATGACCTTACCTTAGAGGTATTTTATCCAGCTACTTTGTCTAATCTTTTCCATATTGCAGATGTGCTCTTAATAAAACAGCACAGATTTTAAGTCTGTGCCAAGACTGTGTCCAGGTAGCCTTGTAAAAGTCATGATCTCCGTAGAGGGCTAGGACAACGCCATTCGTCATAACGCCAGCAAATTCAATAATTAATGGGCCGTATCTTATCGCAGCTCTCCAGTTTACCCCCCCTACCACCCCCCGGAAGTCTCAGATCTCTGCTCCCCAGTGTTCAGGAGCATACTGTACACTTTTCCAGGGCTTCAACATGAACGTTTAATTCTTCATAATTAAGAAATGTCCGCTTACATGCAAACATTTATTTGGCCAGGATGAATATTGTACACACGGATGTCCCATGAGTTTCTCCTGAAGCGTTCAACTAAGACCAAGAGAGAAGCAACATGTGAAGTGAAATCAGTCACTTTATGTGTTGTTTAGTGGTGTGGTGTGTGGGGGGGGATTCCTATATTAATAGGAGTGTATCTTGCATAGTAGGTGATGTTTCATTATTAATATCACCTCCATGTCTTTGAATTGTGAATCCTTTCTGTAAAAAGTGCTCTATAAATAAAATTTTACTTACTTACTTACTAATAGGGTCAGTTTTCTCTGCTTGTGTAATACGGTGCATCAAAAGTTATTTACATTTGATTAGTGCTTTACACAAGTTGAACAGATGACATGAAAGTGTTTTTATGTTTTGTGAGATTGTGAGATTGTGAACATGTAGAGTAGAATGAATTTGGATGAAATATTTTGCTCAGTTCTATGAGTCTCAGTTGTGAATTTGTTTTGCATTCATGGCCAATGTTGCAGCGGCTTTGAGACTTATATTTATTTTTTAGATTGTCTACAGCGCCATATTACTCGTAAAATACACATTTTTTTCAAATAAATATATGTGGATATTAGGGCTGCAACGATACAGAAACGTCACGGTTCGGTTCGATATTTTAGTCTCACGGTTCGATATTTTTTCGATACAAAAAAGAGAAATTTCTATGCCCTTTTTAACTTGCAATTTATTGAAATTAATAATAAACATTTGTTTAACCTCAAAAGTCCAGTTTTTAAA
>JAUBOC010000002.1:10625921-10649642 GCA_032275365.1 Anablepsoides cearensis
AACAAGTACGCACGCACACACACACACACACACACACACACACACACACACACACTTAGCAGTTCATACATTAAAACAGTAAGTAACTTCCACCTTGAGCAGAAAGCATCTCATCCATTCCCAGCATAACCTACAACTTGCTCAGAGGATTCATACCATCCATGCATTAGTGCTTCATTTAGTCCCAATTCCATCTGTTAAATCCTTACACACTTGATCTTCTCTCTCTAGCGCGGGGTTCTCATACAGTTCCAACTTTTCATGGCAGCGAATGAAAAGGAGGGACCCGGACAGACAAGATGAATCGAAACCGAGCCAGTCATTTCAGCTCCAGTTTGAATGTGACAGTTGTTCTTTGTATTTGCGTTGGACGGTCTACAGTGGAAACCAGAGATGCCCTGCAAATGTGAGCCGGTCCGCTGCCAGGATGCCGGTTGTTCTACTGTAACTGAGCAGGAGCCTGCGTGTGTGAGCAGAAAATAAATACCAGCAGTGAATAAATCTTTGCCGAAGTCCTCAAGGTCCAAAGTGACTTTTTATTTCTATAAGAGACGCAAATGTTCCATTGATTTAACCTAAAATTTATCACGACAGAAAGATTTTACTTTTATAATAATAAATAACAGAAAAAGAATCAAAGATGTTTTAACTTTTGCTATTTTGTGAAACATGAATCACTTGGTTAGCGAGACTAAAAAGGGGAAAACAAGCTCAGACATTTCTTTTTTTGGAAGGAAACACTGCGAAGGCTAAAAGGCTAACGTCTGGCTGCTGTTAGCAAGCCCTTTGTTAGTCTTGCATAGAAGCTTTTTGTGTAGCAGACATGACCCCCATGTTGAAAACTGCACCTGGGCACCGAGATGGGTATTTACTCCCTTGAACCTAACCTTGCTCCGTCTGAGGAAAGGGTTCAGAAGAAACAGTGGTTCATACTGTAGCAGCACATCATTGTTTTGTGCCCTGGGTTAATTGGTATGATTGTTGCCCTAAGTTATACGGACTTCAGGCCTTGCACTTGCCAGAAGATATAATGCAGTCAGGTGGTATTAATTAACTGTTCGTAGGAGTCTAGCCCTCTGCTGAAGATATGAGTTTACCTCATCTCCAGCACCCACTGAAAGATCTCCTTTTATAGCTGCTACAGGCTGTAACTCTTCACTTCCTTAAGTAAAGCTTTAACTATTTCAGTTATGCCATCAAATTAAAGTCAGGCTTACTTTGTTTGGTACAAAAACACAAGGCATTGTTTGAACGTAGAAAAATAAAACATTTGATATGGGTAATTTGTCAGAATAAAAGAATGCCCAGACCTTGTAAAACAAGAAAAGCATGAGTGAATAGAAACTATAGGAAAAAGGGTAAAAAAAGGGGTAAAACATTTAAAAAGTGTGGTGATAAAGAAGTCACAGTAAATGTAACCACAGCAAATGTTAAATGTTTTAGCTTTAATCTTGTGTATTTTACACATTTATTTTGTCTAATTTAATTAGAAAACCTTTTACTATATTATATTTTTGACAGCTTTAGATCAGTTTGTAAATAGATATAATGGCTTGCTGTTGTGAAAAACATACTATTTATATTAAAGTTTGGGGATTTCCTTTATATATACTGCAAAATTGCTGAAGTAATTATTTATGGAATAAAAATCTTTTCTTTGCTTTTAAGATTATCTCTCAAAAAAGTTGCAAAATGTGTAACAAAGCAAAGATCATTGCTTTAAACTCCTATGTAATGTAATGTGATTTTTAATGTCTTTTCTTTATTTTAATTGGAATACAACATAAAGCATCTTTAATGAGATAGTTACTTAAGATTGAAACCTAAATACAAAATATTAAGTGCCAGGTTTAAACATCAGTGTGCTAATTAGGTTAGAAATACCTCTCACATCAAGGAGCGACTCCTCTTAAATCTCTTTTCTTGGGAGTTTCCAGCCTGTCAGGTAGCACCCACTCCTACCTGAGGCTGTATTGTCAAGAAATGACGAAGGTTATCGTGCCCTGATCCAAAATACTCTTTAACCATTAGTGAAATCATTTGTATAGCTGCAGCACATCAGAATCCAAGGCTGCGCCCCACCGTGCCATGCAGTGCCGAAATTGAGAGAATAGTGAAAGGGTGGCGTGCCCTAAAATGTCAGGTCACCACAACCTCCATTCGTGCCGTTTCAGTCCGAGATCTCACAGCAAACGGAGACTACAAGTTCTCCAGAAGCAGGTAAAGCTTAAAGTTCATAAGCAGCAATGTAACTCACTTCTGTATGCTTGTCACATGCAGTTTCTACACACTACAGTATTTGTATGATGATGTTGACTGTTTACAATGAGAGCAGTCCCTCCTCCTTTACCCTTCATAAGGTGCACCTGCAGAATATAGCTGGTACACACTATGTGGCTTAACATCATGGGTAAAGAAATATATATAAATAAATATAAACACTGGCTCTGGAACATGTTTTCCCTCCCTCTCCCTCCCTCCCATCCCTCCTCTTCCCTACACTGAGAAGTAATGAGGGGCTACCTGTAATTACAAGCAGCTGCTGTCTTCCCTGACGAACGCTAATTGCCAATAATGATTTTGGAGAGCTGTAAAAATTCGCCCAGCTGACGCGCTCTCCCTCTCGCTCGTCTCTGCGGTTAGCAAGACGCGGAGTAGGAGGCTCAAAAGGAGACGGAGAAGTGAGGGGAAGAGTCTGTGTGTTTGTTCTCTCCCTGCCTGTGTCACAGTCGGGACTGCAGTTAGCTAATTTCTGTTGCTGACATATCAGAACCCTTGCCTGCTTGTTCTGCCATCCTTCTCCCGCTCGTTCGCGCTCACCTGTTTACCATCTCCTTCACGGGCTGATAACAGCTTTATCAAGGCTATAATGTGCAGGTGGAAGTTTAAAGGTCCTAAGGAACAGAGGGGGAGTGGAGACAGGCAGGCTCAGGTGAATGGGTGAGCTGCCTAATAAGCCACATGCATAATTAAAAGACAATGATGCTACTAATTTATGGAGGCCTGTGTTTGGCTGCGTGTTGTAACAGAGTCAAAGTGTGAGAGTCTGCATGAAGTAAATTGAATTAGCTCAAAAATAAAATAGAGTTAGGAGCTTGGAGTTGCAATACAGGTCTTTTAAAATCATTTACTTATCTGCAAACTAGTATTATCCAAATGGTATTAGTTTGTATGAACAACATACACATATCAGTTCTATCCTGCAGAGTGTGGGCTATATTATCCAGCTATAAAAACACTGAAAAATCTGAGTTTTAACACTCTTTTTACACTATGACATTGTAATTTCTTTCAAGTCCCACATGAGACCACTGTAAGAAAGTCAGTGAAAAAAGGATGACAGATTCACTTTTTAAAATTTTATTTAAATAAAATCATGGAGTTTTATTAAAATAATTGTTCCACAGAATGGGGTGCAGATTTTGTCGCAGGATGATGTCATCGTCCTGCAACAAAAGCAAACTGCTGCTAATGCTGCTGAAGATATTTAAAATATAAATTCAAAATGTGTTAACTGAAAACAATGATTGTAGCTGTGGGCCAGCAGTTTGAAGTGCAGCTTGGACACCAGCTGCAAAGGCAAGTTAGATGTCTTGTAGGGAAATGTTAGCAGCATTAGCAGCATTAGCAGCGGTAGCAGCCTTAGCAGTTGATTTTTTTTCTCAGGATGATGACTCTATAATATTTCCATTTCATTTATATTCTGAAATATCTAAATGTAAATTTTAACATTTCACTTGAACTTTTAAGGTTTAAATTATACTTTAGATTAACACATTTAGATTTAGGATTTAATATTTATATTAGTCTATTTAATATTTACATTTAACATTCATTACAAAAAATAGCAAAATGTAAGAATAATGAACTAAGTAATAAAATGTTAGTGGAAATTAGGATTTTACACTCAAAAGGTGAGCTAATTAATGAAATGTGACATTGTTTGTCATTTTGTTTTATCCTTCATGCCCCATAGCCCTATACATTGGCCCTCTAGTCAGTGAATCATTTTTAAATGCAGTAAAATGTAGTTTGTTTGTTTGTTTGTTTGTTTTTTAAGAAAATGTATTCTCTAACACTAAAAACTACACATCTAAAATAAATAATTTAATCCAATTATTTCACATTTTGTATGATAGTCTTTTAGTACCCTTCACACTCCGCCATCAACAAAAAAACAAATAAAAATCTTTAAACAACGGGAAACAAAATCTTACCATTCCATAAACTGCTCCTCCTACCTCCCACTGCTTTTTTGTTGCCCAATGAAAAAGGCAGCATTTTATCAAGACACTTTTTTTTTACAGAACTAGTCAAACCCAGACAGTAAAGAAAATCTTGTATCTCTAAAATGACTTTTAAACAATCATATCTGTGCTTCGGATGCATTATTTATGAAGTTCCAGTTTTTACGGAAAGGCAGCTCTTTTTTTATCAATGTCAGAAGATTTGTCAATTCTCTAAGATGCACACAGCTTTAAAAAATAGAATAATATCATTAGGACTCAAACTGTGGAACACTGGTCATCATTTCGAGCTACCTTTATCTTTTCTCAACCCACTAACCCTGAAAATAGCTTTCAGTTTGAAACTGAAAGCAGAATAATGTGCCGTTCATGCATTTCATCTCTATCTGCTCGAGTATTGAGCGCTGTCTTGTCACAGCGATAAGTCTTCAATAACAGAGACAGCAAACATGCTGATGGGGTCGGACGACTGCTTAAAGTCCACACATGAAAGAGTTTGACCACCTGTTTTACAGCACGCATACCTCCACACCTCAGAGCTCTTATCAGAGACAATATAAATCTCACCGGAAAAAAATGAGTTCCCACCATGATAAAACTTTTACTGCAGCCTAACATAATTACCACTGACCAACACTTTGATCTCTGAATTTATTTCTGTTTTAGTTTAAAAAATTAGAGTTTCACTCCACAAGGTCATACTGAACAGAAAAATATAAAAGAAGGGGAGTGAAAGCATATAGAAGTCAATAAAAAAATGTTATTAGGAAAAGATTGAAAACAGGGTTGAAACATGAAAAACAACCAACTGTTCGATCAGGCTTTATAAAAAAATCCTAAAATTATCTGTTCTTATTTTACTCTTTATCAAAACATTTGTCTGTAACAAAAACAGCCATTGCAGATATTTAAATAATTTAAAAACATCAGAAAAATAAAGTAAAATTGTTTTGTTTTTTTAAAGTATTTATTTTTCTAGTATATGTCCGTTGGAATAAAAATTTGATTTTCAAAAGGCTTCCAAATAAAACATTAACCTAAATGTTTGTGGGGTTTTTTTTTCAAATAAGTCATTTTGTTTTATTGATTTTATTTTATTATCATGCCATGTGTGTTCTAAAATATGAATTAGCATTCCTTCTTAATTGTAGCCTAAAATCTTATAATATTATGCTTCATTTCCTGCCACTTTTCTATTTACTGCTGAGCATTCTTTTTTATACAAAGTAATTATGGATCATTAAAAGTTTGGATTTACGATAATAAAACTCATTTTAAAAAGCAGAGGGGTTCCCAGTCTTGATCAAATAAAAAAGTCAGACTGTTTGCTTAGAATGGAGCAGATAATTCTGTTTTATTTTGCCGCGTGGGTTGAATTGGAAATCCAAACCTCTGTCTTCTTCAATCACCCTGAGAAGCTTATCTTTAACATATATTTATTCACTTTGATCAAGATTTGCTGCTTTTACAGCTACACTGTTTAGTGAAAGACCTTTGAACACACTGAACTGTGGGAACCTCTTGCAATAAAAACCTCTTATCTCAGCTGCCTTGAAAGGCTCACGTGTTTATTGTTGTGTGTTCATCACGCTGTTAATTGTTGTACAAGTTTGAGTTTCCTCTCTGTGGGAAAATTGTCATGACACTGACTCATATCGATGCCATAATTGGTTGAAAGACGTTTAAATTTGATATTAAAACGCAGAACAGAATATTACCTTGAGCTTTTGGGAGGCAATAAAACATGAAATTATTCTGTTCAATTGCCTTATTGTTCCCTTTCAGCGTCTGCCCAATAATTAGTCATTTGATTAAACTCCTTATTTCTTCACTTCAACTTGTTTTTACCTGCAATGTTATTAGACACAATTAGACATTTATAATAAAAAACAGTATATTTTGTTATTTCTGATAAAAAAAAATTGAATTGAATTTTACAGCATATAAAGCAAACTTTCTAGCCTCCTTGTAGACTTCATATCAGTTTATAGGCCAGTGCAAAACTTTCAACAGGCTGAAACGGTTCAAGCCAGCAACTCAGCTTTGAATATGCTGCTTGATATTTGGTATGTAAAAAGAGGCCTGCAGCCTTTCCCTCTCAGTGAGCAGTAAGGGCCCGTCTCCCTGATAATACCATGCATGGATAACTGAGTGAGAAGCCATCAGATACTGAAACCAGCAGGCTTAAGGGAAATGAATTTTATTTGGAGGGGAAGAGAGTGAGGGCGGCGAGCAAAGCGGGCGACGATAATTGAAACTGGGAGCGTTCAGTTGGGGAGAGAAATTGAGATGTTGTCACCGAGTCCTCCTTATCATCATCAAAACCAGTGTGCAAAAGCAATTAAAGGAGCCAAAAAGGAAATCTGAAGGTGTTGAGCATCCAAGAGAGCAGAACGCAACTCAACAAGGTGCCCTGAGAACTTTGAAACTCAGTCTGTAACCAAACACAAGGTTTGAAATGGTGTTTTTCTTCTTGCCCCCATTAAAAAAAACAGCCACTAATTTAAAGAAGTTTTTCATTAAAGTCAGACTTTAATTTGTTTTTCATTCTTGCATTCTTTTAGAGATATCTCAAACATGTGCAAAACTCAGAAAATAAAACTTTTTATTTATTTTATTTTATTTTTTTGCATGTTTTCATGGATGATGATTGCATTCCCTGCATGCCCAGCTCGGAATGTGATTTCATTTTCACAGTTAAAAATAATAATTGGCTGAACTGAAATACGTACCACGTTATGTACAATGATGGCAAAAGCTCGTGCCAATTTGCTCTCACTGTGATACCATATGAGAGACTGTGGGTGCAATTTCTTTTTCTATCGTTTCTTTTGTTTGGGACAAAAACTATGCAGCCGCAAAGTAACCCTCTTCTATTATTTTTAAATCAAAAATTGTGCATCCGGTTCATGATTTGAGTAAAAACTCAAAAAGTGTTGAGGCTATTTCAGAATTCACTTCGTGTAACTGTGTGATTAAACACAAAAATGAACTTTAACAAGTACAGGGACTGTTCAGTGATATTTTTTTACCCCCACAAACACAGTAACAAAGTGAAACAATGATGAGGGTTTCACCATCTTTGATATTCCCATGTCGGGTTTTTCATGATGTTCTGGCACACCTCAATAAGCTTGTCATTTCCTTTTGCTCCAAATAGATTTTCAAAGGGGATTAAAATGGGCCAACTATGAACGATGCCATGGGCGAGAATGCTCAAATTACCAACAATGTGGAGAAAAATGAGTCTGAAAGTAGACAAGCGCCATCGGGGAGAGGGAGGGCGGCAAAGATGTGGGTAGACTGATGTACTTATGCAGACAAACCTACAGATATTTCTTTTTCTCTGCATCCGTCTGCGCTGGCCATTTCTTCAGATGATTAACCTGGAACGTTTTAGGGCTATTACCTGCAGTAATTTCAGCTTACAAAGAAATGCATCACTAACGGTGAGTTGAAAACACTGCACTAACGAGAAATTTAAAAAAAAGTGGAAAAATAAGATAATGAATAACTGGAGAAATTCTGTTGAAAACAATGGAACGATAACAAAGAGATAGCGGGAGAAGTAGCAGCAGACAGAGAAGGAAGGAGAACAAGGAAAGCGGGTGAGAGGAGAGGAGCCGAGTGGCGGTAGCTCGGCGGGGGGGCCCATAGTAATGAACAGGTGGTGGGGGGAAGAGAAGGTTAAGCCTGTTTCTGTGGGTGTCGTTGGAACCTACCCCGTGCTGTGTGGACAGATGTGTGGACGGGCCTGCTAGCTAGCTCTGACTGGCTCTCCCTCCCCTCCTGCCTGGACGGTGCTGCCAAAGCCCACTAGCTTGTGCTCAAAAACTCACTCGTTTATCCGCCTTTTGTTCTTTGTTATTTTTGGACGCTTGCGAAAATTGTCTCTCTCCGCGGAGCATCACAATTCCGTCTCCCCCATCTCGTTAGCTTCTGTCCACGTCCAACACACAATAACGTGACATTTGGGAGCGCTGTGATGCTCGGTTCTGTTGTTTTGAGGCGGCTTTGGATGTAGCCTGCCTGTGGCATATAGAAAGAAAGAATTTGCAGAGTTAGTGTCTTTTGTTTGAATATCCAGCTGGCTGAGGGAGCCCCAGACAGGTACTGTTTTAATGAACACAGACACTTATACTGTTGTTGCTTCAGGCCTGTTTGGGAGAAACAGGATGTTGTCAGTCAGACCATCCACTGGGTTTGTGCAGGCTGCTCAATAAAAGGGAGTCATTTCACTACGATCTGTTTGTCTATACATGCTGCCTCTTCAGATCACAGAAAATAGAGGAAAGCTGAATGACGTTGATGAAATTTGTTAAAGAATGAGGTGTTTAACTCAATAGGTTAAAAGGAAACCTAGCAGAAGACAGGCTAAAATTAGCATATGAGCTAAAATAAAAAAAACAATGCTTGAGGCTAAAATGAGAAAAACTGTAACTGAAACCATAAATCATCAAATCAGTTACAAAACTAAAGGTAGCATAATTAAAAGCTAAAGTTAGCAAAACAATAGCTAAAGACTAATAATATCAAGACAGTAGCTAAATGATAAAAGGAATTAAAAAATAGAAATAGAGCAAGTGTGCTAAAGGTGGTTTTAGAAACCATTGATTTATAGGAATTGAAAATACATTAATGATTTTATTGTTTTCCAAATAGAATCATTAAATTATCTTCAATTCCTAAAAATCAATGGTTTCTAAAACTACCTTTAGCACACTTGGTCTATTTCTATGTTACATAATTCAACAAGTATAAAATTCACTTCATGCAATTTTGACTGAGCTGAAAGTTTTAATAAATTTTGAATAATGTGTAAAATAGTGTCAAGTTTGTGTTTGACTGTGAAAATAATAAACTACCAGCTGTAAAAAGATGTTAATGCAAAATCATCGTTCAACAATTATCAAAGCAAGACAGCAGAATGAGCAAAAGTTTGAATCCTCAAGATAATCCAAGTAATTAAAAAGTGTCATTTATTTAGTTGTTTTTTTGTGTTTCAGAATGAAGTGGAAAAAAACATGAAGAAAACTGGACTGTGTGTTTGTGTGCCTTGGGTGGAAATCACCTGTGTTGGCACAGCAGAGTCTGTATTTTGTCAGTGCATAGAGATCTGGCCTGCACCTGTTGTCAGACACACACAAACACACACACGCACACACATACCAGATGAAAATCAGTTGACAGCACGGCCAGCCTCATCAGATGTGCCCACTCCTGTTCCGTTTATTAACGTCCAACCGAAGGCGGCTGGCCTGGGGCCTGCTGCCGGTCCCACTCGGCTAAACAGCACCCCCACAAAGCAAACAGCGAGGAAGAAGACAGATACTCACAGCGATGAACAAAAAGACATAGAATATCTGTCTTTACCAGAAAACTGAACGTGCAGACAGCAGAACAGGATTACAATAAGAAGACGATGCATGGCGTGCGCTGAAAACCAAAACTAGTTTTTGCCAAAGATTGGCGAGCTCAGCCACAGCCTTGGTTTTTGGAGGTCAGCTGGGAATTTTGGATTGGCGTCGCCTGTGTGACGCCCACGCGCTCTGCCCATTCTCCCTGGGATGCCAGCGCCACCTGCTTACATTGTGGATGGCAGCTTTGTTGCCCAGCAGGGGGGCTGGAGAGACGGACTCACAGACAACATGTTTCGGCTAGTTTGTTTGGAAACCTGCGGCCGCCCAGCCAGAAAGAGGAAAACTTTGGGAGAGAGGGGTGAGAGAAACAGAAACAAGAGAGAAGGGATTTTCTGGAGTTTGTCGCGTCTCGCCGCGTCTCGCTCGTCTGCTTGGTAAAACGTTAAACAAACACTGACCTGAAGTGATTAGCTGGTCAGATAGAAAGTGATAAATTGTCCATGTGCAGAGATCTTCTGCGACTCATTGCATTTGGGCAAAAAAGTGATGGGAATTTGCCACAAAATGGGCAGGTTTATTGTTTGATTGCACAAATCTAAAACCTATCTCAAGCTAATATTCTCTCACAATTTAAAACTATATTTCCAATAACAGTTAACTAATATTGTCATATTCAGTATCATACTGACAGTTTAAATCAGCAGAAGAGAGAAATAGGTCAGCACCGTCACTTTCCTCAAAAAAAAACTTTACTCCTTCAATTTTTGAAGGAATTCATTTTGCCCACCACCTTTGACAACAAACATTTAACCAAACGTCATCTTATGTAGATAAATGACAGTTTGGTCAAACCTCGAACATAGAATTATGTTACAATATGTGATCTATTAGTGCTCAGAATATGTGTTGTTTTTGTAATTCAGTTACTATCACTTCAATTTAAATTGAATAGGTTGTACTCAGGGCCGGAGCTAGTGATGTGAGGGCCTTAAGTACAACATGATTGTTGGTCAGCAAATACAAGTGTGGCATAAAATGTTAATTTATGCTACTGTTAGTGATTTAAATTAGTTATTTATTCTAATTTTCCACAAACCAGAACATTCACAATTTCCTCAGCTTTATTTTGAATCATAGTTCAGGACAATGTCTCACAAGTAGCTAGCTAGCAGTCTGAACACAGTTAGAAGGAGGTAACCAATGGCGTTACCGCTATTTGTTACCTAGCATAAGCACATGCATATTTAAATAGTCTCCTACCTTCAAGCAACTCGTCAGTATCATCTCATTGCCCCTTATTCTGTTGATGCCTTGATGCTATCATGTCCAGCACAGCTCACATGTGTAACTTGAATGGGACAGACCACTGTGACATCAGGGAGGGGGTAGGCAACAAGCAGAGACTGGAGAAGGGGCCTCTCCACACAGTTTAGAGCAAATGAGCAAATATGTTAGCTGTATATTGCTCATAGATCATCTAGATATGTTTAAATATGTCATTATTATGATTACTATAATTATGATGATTTTTTTAACAACCAAATTTTTGGTGACCCCCTGGGCATTTGAGTGGTCTGCATGTGTGGAGCGCCGTGCCTGGTTCTAGCCATTTTTGTATGTGCTAAAGTTGATTAGTTGGGGTGGCCATTCTGAATCAAATTGGCTCCAAAGCTAAAGTTGTAAGATGTGTACTCAAAAATTATTTTCTGAAAGATTTATTAGAACTCATAGAGTTTCTGATATATTTATTTCACTAACAAGCAGTGTTGGTTTTATTAGTTAATACTGAAGCAGTTATTTTAATTTTAAGCAAATATCATGCAGTCTGTAGCACTCAGAGTATATGTTTGGTATGACTCCTAGATACTACCACACCAAAATTTAGCATCTGGTTGATAGAGTTGTATCCATTTCTGTATTTCTTATGTCAGTAGCTCTATGTTTAGAGTGTGAGTTGGGGATGTCTTTTAGCTACAATCCCACCAAATTTTAGTACTACTATACTCCTTTTTTTTTCTCTTTTTTTTTTCTTTTGCTAAGGTTGATAAGCTGTGATGGCCATCATGAATCAAACTGACTCCAGAATTTATTCAGTTGTAGATGTAGAAGGGTTTTATTAAAATCCATCAAACAGTTCATGAGATATTTTGCTCTCAGACACACTTAAATATAGGTAAAAACATTATAATCTGACTTTCTTCTTATGGCAGCAGGCAATATACTCTATATATATACAAACATAAGAGATAAACAGAGATTAGCCACATCTTCCCTCTACCCTTTTGAAATGAGGGCAATGCAAACAGAAACTAAAAAGAAAACCACATATAGCATGCCCTATTTTCAAGAGGTATCCAAAACTATTTGAGAACAACAACATGGCACGCATGTGTGTGTTTTTCCTGAGGTAAAAGGTGTGGGCAAGTGCAGGCGAGAGAAGAGAGTGAAGGGACCGGAGGGGAAACCACCTGCGGAGGAGGAGACAGTGCAGGGGCCGGAGGAGATAAGAGACTGAGGTTTCAGAGCTTCCTTCAAAGGCCCTCCAAAAAGGTAAGAGTAACCCGGAAGACACAACCAACCACACACTTGCTATATCTAGAAGGTAGCATCCGGTGTCAGAAGATTTTCTCAGAAGGCGCTTTGAAGTCTTTTTTACCTCTGCTGTTTAACAGAACAATATGTTTCTTTTGTTCTTAAAGCGGCTCACAAACACAGAACTAAGAAGCAAAATGAAATTCAACACGTTTCCTTCTTCTTTACGCAATCTCACACCAACTCTTAGAAATATATTTTAGGACTCAAGAGGAAGGATGTTGTTTTCACCAGAAACACTTTGACAAGCATGACAATTTTTTTTGTTTTTTTTTTAGATTCAGCCTTGACTCATTATTCTTTGCAGTACTGTAACACTAACAGTCTAATATGTATATACAAAAAAGAAAATAGAAGTGAAAACACAGACTTAAAAATAGCCTTCTAGGTACAAATGCACCCATTGATATTCATGCACAGCCACGACCGCTCTAATCAATTATTAATATGCAAGTGGTTGGAGTCTCTTCAAACCCATGCATGCAGATGCTTACACACATTCACACAAAGCAAAAAGGTCAAAACACATCTGTAGGCCTCTATTGAATGTAGAAGATGATACTTTAGCACTTTCATTCTCTTCTGAGTCCAAATCTGTTCTATTTGTATGAATAATTAACAGCTGCTTAAATATAATACTGTATTAGAGATAAAAAATATTTATTCAGAAGTAAGTAAATAAAACATTTATTCATTTTATTTGCATGCTTTTCTTTTCTCACTGTCCATTCCAGGGACAAACATCAACTCACCTATTAAAAGTTGCCAATTAATACAACATGCAGAATTTATGGATTTCAACAAGTACAGAGCATTAAGGTTCGTAAAATCCTAAGATATATTGCACATTAAATGTATTTTTTTAGGTTTAGGTTCTGTTCTGTTCTGTTCTGCAGTAAAACTGCAGTATCACTGTGTAATAGAATGTTCTTCCACTGCTTACAGTTACTGGAAAGGTAAGAAAAAAAGCATTTCCTACAATGCATGTTGTATAACTTTAATAAACATAAAGGTTATGAGTTTATTGGCTGAAGATGCCTGATGGTTTCTAGATCCCACAGTTAAGATTAAGAAATATCTGAGTGAGTACGAAATGATTTTAAAATTAGATAGCAATTTTAGAGATCGTACAGATGAATCATCAAAGATCAGGGAACTTCCAATGGTCATGTTTCTGTGTAGTAAAAAAGAAAAATCCCCAGATATGAAACCTAAATTTGTTTCTAGGAAGTCAGAGCTAAAAGAGAAATTTGGGAAGGTTACTGCGACACATAAGAAAAAAAGTGAAATGTTGAATAATTTTTTTCACAGGCCACACATTCAGGCCTGTAGAGCCAGGGCAGGAGGTAGGAGGGTGTGGGTCCCTGGGTTAGAGTTACTTTTGGGGTCTGGATATTTTTTAGGACATAAGATTACAGTAGTGATTATGTGCACATTAACCTCAAGGCTTTTAGTCACACATAGTAGAGCTGCTTTTATTTTAATATCTAAAGTTTGAATCACAAACAAATTATAAACTAACCATCTGAAATTTTAGGAAACTTTTGCTTTTTACCCTCAATGTATCGCCTGCCATACATTTCTAGTTTGTGGTTACTTCCTGCCAATTTATAGCCTGACCCAGGCTACCAGGGATTTTAATTTGCATAATAGGTTGTTCAAACAATTCAATTGATTTTCTTCTTTTGATTGAAACCTGTTTTGACCAACTGGGTTTATCTAAACACTCTCCAGAGCACAAAATGTGTGGCAAGCCTCTCATGTCTCACCCATATGTGGTATACGTGATTGATTGACTAGAATCGGCCAATCAGCTCTGAGCTTCCTTCTGACACCACAGCTGTAGTCAATCAAGTTTTCTTTTCTTGGATATGCAGCTTTGGAAATGAAAAAAAAATGTAATAATGGTTATAGAGTATTTCAACTTCAATAACTAAATACTAGTTACAGTTACAAAAATTATGACTGCTGAAGTATAAAATTCAGATTGATAGATTTACAGAGAGGCCAGGTTTGTAGATTTACTCCAAAGGGTTGAAGACAAGTCCTTATTTTAATGTGGGTTAGACCTGCAGGTTAACAGGTTAAATAATCATTGCATCTAACTAAACTCAAAAGCAGAGTGTAAGTTTTTCATGAATACAACAATTAAAAAGTGTCAGAAGGAATAGATCATGATACAATATTTCAGCAAGCCTGATAACAGGCAAGTTGAGTTAGAAATGTTTAAATTCTATGTAAATTTTATATTTTTCCTCAAAGATCTTTGAACATTCGTTGTTATTTTTCTCAATGTAAAACATCAGATTGGTTACATTTACTATGTTGTTGAGTCCAAAGCAAGTTGTATTTCACGCCAAGACTATTAAACCACAAAAACTTAGACAATGGATCGCAAAATGACACAGAATTATAAACAACAGCTCATCGTCTGTTTTGTTTGCTTCTGTCACTCAGAACTACTTGAAATCCTGCCAATGTTGTTTTTTTGTCTTTTTTTTCTATCCTAGCTGCTGTCACCGTTTTCCAAGCATCATTTTTAATCTTTCTTTCTTTGTCTCAAAGGTACACACTCAAACCATGAGAAATGAATCAAGAGTGAGAGACAGGGGAGGGAAAAAATAGATGAATTGATATTGCGAGTGAGGGAGTGAGAGTGATCAAATCACACAGCACTGCAGGAAGTCTTCCTCCAGTCAATCTTAACCATCAGCCCACTCAGCTTCCTGCGCAGCAAATGAGATCTGCTGCCTCCTCTCCCTTAGCTGGTGCAACTTTAAAGGGGGATGTGGGGATAATATGCATTATTACTTTTATCTAGTGTAAGTGAGGCAAGCCAATAATTGTGCAATACTGGAGTTTTATTGTTCCCAGCTGCCGCAATCATTACTAAACGTCAGAGAGATGCAACATTTCCTGTCGACCCGGCGACAGTAATCACTTCCCTCTCCCAGAGCTCTGTCTCCCTTCACTCCGCTGAACGCTCCACACGCAGCCCAGCCTCATGAGGTGCGGAGACGAGGCTTCTTCATCATCTTTATTGGATTCGTCCTGCAAACCGAATCATGGTAAACACACACTGCATCATTTTCCCATATTTTCTCATATAGACCGACTGCCTCGCTGCAGCTGCTGGAATTATTGGCTAATAATAAACTTCCACGTCCGTTCGAAGAAACGTTCCTGAGTGAGTTACAGAACCCGCTGAACTCCACTTGCCTTCAACAGAAACTACCAAACCTGTCAAGGGTATTGTGAAGGAACTTATATCTCTTCTTTCGTTCTTTCACCTTCCTTTTTTTTTTTTTTTTTTTTTCCCCATCGGTGTCTGTCAGGCAGGTGAATGCCCTGCAGAAAACACACTAACTGTTTGACTATTTTTCTCAAGGTGTTTTCTGAAGGTTGGCAGAAGCTTCACAGGATTCACAGCTAAAAGGAGAAAAGGAGGGAAAAAATGTCTGAGTGACAGCATGACATTGTTGTAAGTGGCACAAAAGGTTAGAAGCTGGGAGGGTTGATACAAATCTGGTAACCCCTCCAGAAGACTTGCTACTTGTTTAACAAAGTAAAAAAGTAGCATTCTTGTAGTTGGATGGGTCTTTTTGCTGAAATAAATATATTGCCCACATATAATGCTTAGTAAAGGAGAAAAAAAATGCAATAGCTTGTCTGAGTGGATTGTTGTCCTTCTAAAACAGGGGTGGGCAACTGGCGGCCCGTGGGCCACATGTGGCCCTCCGGTGACTTCTGTTTGGCCCTCCAAAAAAAAATAAAAATTTTATTATTTTGTCTTATTTAAAAAAGCGCTCAAAGCAGCTCTTAGATCAGTCTTATTTGGATCTATCTATATATGTGAACAGACATTCTTAGTAATGAAATTCAACAAATCCAGATACAGAGCCTCTGTCACTGATCATCACCATCTCAGACATTCAGGCAAACTTTTCTACACTTGCTAAAGCCCAAGATGATAGACTGAATATTTCTCACTGAACAAGTAAAATTAACTGAAAAGCATTAAGAGCACTGATTGCTTTTTGTATCAATTTGAAACCATATTGCAAAAAAGTTTTTGTATTTGTTTGTAAAGGTTAAAATATAAATAAATGAAACGTTATGAATGTTTTTGTTTTTACTGTTTGTATTGGAATATTACCTGCACCTACATTACTATGTCATTTATTTGTATACATATTACAGCATATCCTTGTCCTAATTAGCAGTAGCAGCTGATCAATATATAGAATTTACTGCGCTCAACTGTTGGTGAAAAAAAATGACTATTAAGCAGAATTAAGTACAATGAATTATTGGTTTCGGCCCTCCAACATAGGCCTACCTCAGGTTTCTCATGTGGCCCCCAGAAAAAACTAATTGCCCACCCCTGTTCTAAAACATCTTGAGTCTCAAGCATTTTACATTTAAGAAAACCTTTACCTCGCCATTGATTTTGTATATTTTTTTTATTACATAGACTTCTATGGTTGTTTGCAGCAGCTAGCTGTAACACTTCTGCAGACTGGAGCGCTCCTTGCAGGAATTTTCAATTTCTTCTAATAACTGACTTGCTGTCAGCTTGTCTATCAGGTCAGGATTCCTATTTATTTTTTCAAAGTGAGGAAATTCAAAAAGCTATTGACAACAATTAATTTATCGTTTGTTTCTAACCTTTTCATCAAACTCCATCCTTTAGGCCTTTGTCCAAAGTAAAAAAAAATGTTTCGGCTGAGGATGATGAGTCAAATTTAACCCCTAGTTGTACAAGAACCCAGTTGTGTGTGCTGCTGATAAATTAAAGATCCTTAATTATTAACAGATTTACATATTTGTAAGTCTGCACCAGTTTGTGATTTCCCTTTTTACTGACATCTGCAGATTGTCACTGTGTTTGTGGAGTTTTAAATTCTGACCTAATAAGTTAACTTTGTTTCTACAGCACCTTTCTTACTGACACAAACATCACAAAGTGATTCACAGAGATCAAAATAACTAAAGACAATAAAAAACAGAGAACCAATTGAAGACAGTGTGAGAGCATTCCAGATCCACCTGAAGTGCTCGGTCTCTATGAGGTTTTCAATGTGAGGAACCGCATTTGATTTGAAGATCTCAAAGTTCTGGATGGAGAGAGAGGCTTCAGAATAAGTTTTTAGGGGCCTGACCATGAAGTGCACTAAAGATTAAAAATGAAATGTTAACATGTTGCACATTAGACACAAATACTGTTATTATCTTGCTGGGTTGTAAATCTTAATGGGTTATTTGTGGTCTTAAAATGGTTTATTAATCTTTGGATTATGTCTTATGTTGAACAAAACAAAATGCAGCAAATTTTTGACAACAAAAATGTTGTGTCTTGAAATTTTGATACATTTATATTTCATTAAGTTCAGCTGTGGTCATAAAGCAATCTTAAAAAAAACACGTGATGCAACTAATGTATGTAATCATCAATTTAAAAAAAGCTTTACATCTAAATTTATGCAAATGTTTTACCAGCACACATCCATGCACCGTAAGTTAACATCTTCAGCGTGTTCACTCAATCCATGTAAACATCCTCAGTTTTTCCCTTCAACAAACACAAATAAGCACTTTGTCTTTACCTTGTGTTCCGTACTGTAGGAGCTCACATCCTCTCACAAACAAACATTCTCCTTTGTTACCTGCACCACCATCCTCTCAACGTGAGTTTATTTTAAACTTTGCCTGTCGTTTGATCAAGGCTGCAGATTGTAGTCCTGCCTGCTGTCCTGCTCCCATCACCCACATATTGGGTGCAAAGAGAATTATTCATTATTTTATCCGCGCGACAAAAGAGTTTGAGCTGAAAGAGCAGCTGCCTTCACACAGTTAATTTCATATTAGCTGGGGGTTCCAAGCAGCTCTGATGGTCGGAGGTGTCCTGTTTTTTTTTTTTTTTGCCTTTATATAAAGCAGAAAATTAAACAAAAGCACTGGATTTCCAAATCAAACTGTTTCTACAGCTTGGGGTCTTTATATTAATGTCATTGTTAATTTATCAGCCCATTTAAAACAACACAAGATGAATAACAGTTAAATAAAGTTAAATAAGGTCAGCCAAAAGCAATAAAATAAAAAAAACATTTCATTAAGAGAGAGTAAAACATAACAGATAAAGTAATAAATGCCAAAAACGTTGTATTTAAAAAAAAATCTAATAAACTGCAAAAAATAATTCATTCTGCTTTATGTTTTTTCCTGATACTTTTCTAGGTTATGTAGATTTAACTTCAAAATTCTGTCAAAGTTAAAGGAGCTGCTCTTTATTAAATTTGCAGATTGAGACAGGACAGATTTTGGTGCTCATCAAAGCAGTTTGCCGCTGCGGGGAGGATACGCAGTTGAAAACTGGTGCCAGATTTCCTCATGCACCAATAATTGCAACTACTTGGCCTGATTTTGGCCTGGACTTGCCTTCCACTATTGTGTCCCAACTCACTGGCCAGTGCCCACTGCCTGCTGCCACCAGCACATTACTTGGAGCTCAGCGCCCAGCAGTGGTTTGACCCGGAGTCCTGCAGCATTCGCTCATCAAAGAGGAAAAGGTTTGTCAGGGAAGTGGTGTGCACCATCGGTTGTGAGAAAAAAAAAAACGCAAACATCCTCTTACCAATCACCGTCCAGAAACATGTCTGGGATTGTTTATCTGCTGTTGACTTTTCAACAATTAACATATTTCACAAACTTGTAAAATCAAAAATAAGACGCATAATGTGTCTAAACCTCTATTTTAATAAATATGGTAATTTAGCGTGCTGTCAGCTGGAACAACAAGCCAGCCGTGACTTGAGTCCATCACAGAGAACCAGTCAGTTGCTCAAGCTGTCAGAAAGTTTGCTGCTACACGGTCCCAGGAAGGAAACATCTTGTAACTTCACTTCTTATTTTGTTCCTGTGCCAGACTCCTTCATGAGCCAAACTCAGGAAATGAGACTCCCTCTCTCTCGCTCTCTCTCTCTCTCCTTCTCTGAACCTGGTAGACTGAACAGAATGTGAGAATTGACAGGTATGGCAGCATCTGCCAAACTGTGAGGCTTCCTGCCTTTGCCATCCCATCGCACTCAGGATCAATCTCCATGACTCACTGAGCTCATATCCACATGCCGCTTCCTATCAGCTGGGAAGTTAATGCACAGGTTAATTATCCAGGCAACTCTGTCTAGGGAAGAAAAAAAACTATCTGAGCCAAGTGCAGTTTCTTAGGCCAGCACAACTGTTGTCATGTGTACGATTTTTGACATATATTGTTCTTTAAGCTTGATGCTGATGACAATAAACTCATTATCTGCAAAGCTGGTGACTTGAAGGTCTGTGCAAATGAAGGCAGCTGTTTAATCACTTAGATGGTGTAAAAACAATAAATCTTTAATAGATTAGCAACAAAATGATGCTTACGTCAGGAAACTAACTTGTCATTTGTAAGAAAAAATACTTTGTAAATGATCATTTTATGATTGGTAATTGATAATCATTTTTGCACAAACACACACATATCTATTGTTTTTAAATATTTTAGACCTACATTGTATGCAACATAACCTTCAAGTAAGATCATCTAAGAAAGAATATATACGTACTACAATGTTCATTTTATTTTTAAACTGAATGAAAAACAGCACAGGATTTAGTTGTGCTCTATACTCTTTTTTTTTTTTTTTCCTGTACGCTCAGACCTGCAAATCTCCACTGCTCCTCCAGCACTGGGCCCGATCACAGGCTTAGTGCTTCACAAAGCATTAATTTGTAGATGAAAGGCAGTCTACAGTGGGATTAGAGAACTGTTGTACATGCCCCAGTGACTGAGGAATGTTCTCTTGCCTTAAGTACAGATTCCAACACTTCATACTTTAATATATCTGCCAAAAAACGTACACTTTCAGGACACTCGACAGCCTTGAAAAGTCTTACTGTAAGCCTCATGTTAAAATGTTCACATTTGCTTAAAAGGAGTCATATTTGTGCTGCAGAAATTGACCATAAATGAGAAAAACGTCAAAAGGAAACACACTCGCAACACTTTTTCAGTTGCATGAATGTTTAATTTGATTTCACATTTGTCTAGTTTTACTGTAAAATGTCTACACTCTATATGTAACAAGAAAACACAGCTTTCTTTTGCCAGTCATTGTCAAAGTACTTTGATGAAGCCACGTTGTCTACAGGAGCTGGTGGAGTGGTTGAACTCTCCTTACAGCTATCCTTAATTCACCTTTGAGCTAAAATCAGCGAGAATGGGCACAGCTCGGAGCACAATGCTAGCCAAACATTCATTAAGATGCAGACACAGGAGTATGCTAATTTTAACCTACATCCTAGAGAAGTAAAAAAAAAAAAGACAACAAAAAAAAGGGGCTTCATTAAAAACGCCATGCATTATTCAGAGAGCAGCAGGCCAGAGGAATGGCTTAAGGCCAATTATCCTCTGCTGGAATCTTCCTCTGGCTGGCTTCTACTAAACAATACTGCACAACAACTCTATATATACATATAGTACATATAGATGTATATTAGGTAGGTGGAAAGAGAGACAAATTTCAAAATTTACAAACTTAATAAGTCTAAAAATTCTCAATTTATAGTAAATACAAGCATTACTACAATCATTATCATTATCAATTATCAATATTCATCATTACTGTTGTCATTAAGTGACAGCAGTCAAAAATATCTTTATGACAACTTGATAAAACCAAGAAATCATATAGTATGATGCAATCGCCGGACTGTGTAAATACAATAAAACAGTATCTCTTGACATTGACGTATCAGTATATATATATATATATATCATATCATACCAATGTCAAGTTGTCAAAAATATATTTTTGTCTTGGTTAATGTCAAGTTGTCATAACCAAGACATTTTAAGCAATGTCAACTTTGCATTAAAAGTGTCATAATTTGACTCTTAATGACAACAGTCATAAACATTCATTCATGTTCATGACAGGTGTTATGTCATGTTTAGAAAATTGTCATTTCAGTCTTATGTACACCCCTTCTAATAAAGTGTTACCAAAAGGAGTCATAAAATTGCTCACAATAATTGGGAAAGTAAACGTACTTGTACACACACTCTAAGAAATTGTGTTGAATTTAAGTTATGTCAACTGGTTCCACTAAACCGAGTTGAGTAAATGCAAAACAATTTACACGTGTTCTTTAAAAGAACACGTGTAAATTGCTCCATTTGCTTAACAACCCCTTGAAGTAAAAAAGTAAAAGCATCATTTTTATGTTTTGAATGTAACAAAATAAAATTTACGATTTAAAAAAAATACTTGGTATAATACAAAGTAAATTTACTTTGTTACTATATCATTATTTAAATTAAAACTGAAAATGTCTGTTAATAATTATTTGTAAAGTACACTCAAAAACAGATGTGTTGGATTTACTTAACCAAGACATGTAAACAAATTCAACTCAACTAAGTTGAGTAAGTGTAAAAATAAAAAGTGAAAGTAAATCCAACAATATATTTTTTGAGTGTATGGTGTTTGGAGGGATGGACTGTATGTTTGTTTGTGTTGGTGCTTTGTAGTGCATCTTTATTTGGTGTAGGATAGATGTCCTCATCTGCCCTGCCCACCTCGTCTCAGGCGTGTTTGTTCGCGTGTATGAGCCTGCGTATCACCATACGAGTGTGTACGCGTGTACCAGACAGGGTTCAGATGCACGGTCACCCCATACATCTCCGATGCGGCAGACAGGTCCGGGGTTCTGTTGCTGATACACTGTCTGCTCTCATTACGGAGCAGGCCCAGGAGCGGGCCCAGGCTCACGCAGGAACACGCTCTCCTGCTCGGTTCTGGTCAGACAATTACTCGCAACTGGAAACACTGGAAGAATCTGAGGCAAGTGAACGAGACAGCTTGGTGTTGACGCACGCTGAGCTACCTTTACGTTACAGCCAGATTCATGTAAACCTCACCACCGCAGGAACACCCACACAACCACAATAGGACACATTGTACAAGTCTTGTGACAGGATGACTGACAGAGCGACAAGCTGTTGGCACATGACTTCCTCTCTCTCTCTCTTCCTACACACACAAACACACACTTCCCTATGTTCCAGTGTTAATAAACTGTGTCTCAGCAGCTGTGTGCTCTGACGGCAGCATCCTTCTGCTGTGTGCTCTTGTTAACGACATCCCTCAGTCACCAACTCTTGTTCCTGCTTTAGAACCTGGCCCGAAGCAAGCCTCAGCCACTGCAGACACAAAGTCTGAGTAATAACATCTGTAAATATTGGTCCAAGACATGAAGATGATAATTAATAGTAAAAACAAATAAATAATAAAACATTTGAACAGGTTAACCAAACAGCATGAAGTTATGCAGCAACGCTTCTACAAGTATGCTTGTAGAGCTTCTTTACGTTAAAAGTAAATGCATGTGAGAATGAAAAATATTAAAACTACTGTCACTAACTAAAATGTGGCCTCAACCTCCAGGCTCCTGTAACTTCAATTAGTCCTTTGAAAGCACCAGTGTCCTGGATTCATAGATAAAAGTAAGAGGGAGTTAAAACTCCTGTTCCTATCCGTCCTTCCAGGCAGTTTTTAGCCAAAATCTGGACTGACGATTAAGTAGGATTATGTGCTTTATAGTGACAACCATGTCCTGCGCTCAAACCCCTGCGAGAGGTTTTGTGTGAGACTGTGAGTGTGCATGTGTGCATGTGTATGACCAGGAGAGAGAGAGACACTGAGAGAGAAGGAGAGCAGAGGAGAGCGAGCTTTTGTTCCAACTGAGCCCCTAATTAGCCAGGCTAATTGAGCTGTTAATTGATCTGTTGTCTTAATTAAACATCTCCTGACGCTTCTTTGCTCCTTGTAGTTGGGAATCTGAGGGATATGTGTATGTGTGTTTGTGTATGTGTGTGTGTGTTTGTGTGTGTGAGCAGGAGTGTGGAACACAGAGGTAGCTAGCCCAAACAGATGATGGTAATCTGAGTGGGCTGATGACTCCATTAGACACTTTGGCTTGTTTTAGTTTCAGGCTAAAGCCATCATTATAGATTTGTTAGGGGTTATCGTGGCGGTAAAATGCCATTAAAGTCAGAATCTGATTACAATAATCTACGCGAGATGTACTTTGATAAAGCTGCCAATTTTAACGAAATCCGTTGACTGACAGGAAAGGACTTTAATCACTTATTTAGCTTTTAGTTCAGAAAATAAAATGTTTTTTTCCTATTTATGTTAGCTTTTGACTTTTATCTGTTTATTCATTATATAAAAACTAAGACTGCATAAAGAAATTAACTTTAAATCTGGCAATTGCCAAACTCATTTATTACATTTCCTTAAAGGGATCCCTGATTAGTTGTAACACTAGACTTTATTTGATGAACATTTATTTCAACTGTAAAATAAATACTGTAAAAATACTGTAGGCTGTTTAGTTTTTATGATTTTTAAAAATATATTTTAACATGGACGAAGCCATTTTATTTGCATGCAAAGCATTCTGGGTAAATGATGACGTCA
>JAUBOC010000002.1:10687465-10698224 GCA_032275365.1 Anablepsoides cearensis
CAAAAAACAACAAAAAAAATATTTTTTTTTTTTTTTTTTTTTTTTTTGGCTGGATATAAGATTTTAAAACTTGGTTAGACCGACATTTTTTGCAGTGCACAGGTTGGGATTTTAGATTCCACTCAATAAAATTGGAGGATTTGTTGTTTCTTCCTGGACTCAGTCCTGCATCCTGTGGTCATTAGGTGGGGCAGTGTCTGTTTGGTGTGATTACTCACCATCTGCAGGTGTGGGTTTGTGTGATTCAAAGAGTTTGCAAGAAAGAGGCTGATGTCATCTGAGCATCCATTCAACACACACGGCGGGGGGAATGAAGACAAACTCCTGCTGTGACTTTTTTCAAGCTAAAAGTTGACGTGTATCCGTGTGTGTTTCTGGAGACAGTTCTCCAGTTGTTGTGTCCCAGAGATGCATCCCCAGGCTATCTGACACCTCTTCCTGTTTGGACATAAGGCCCCTTAGGACACACACAGCTGTGTACAAAGTTAGCTCCCTCTTTCTGACTCCCCTCACACACCACAGCGCTGCCTGTTGGATTCCATTTATCAGCCATGTTGGTGACACATTCTCCTTTTCATGTGTGACCAACAGCCCTCGGTCACATGAAGGATGTTACAACAGCTGTGTTGCGCACACAGTGGAGCATCTGTGTATACACATGGATGTGCGTGTGTGTGTGTGTGTTTGCATTAATGTATGTGTGCATGCTCGTCTTAATTTAGTCGGAGCCACTTTAAATTTCTCCCGGCATTACCTTGTCATTTCTGTTGTATTCAGACGGAGACATATGAAAAGAAGGCAACAAATGAATTTAAAACTGCAGCTGCATCCTTGAGGATGAATAATCAACAATCACAAAGGATGGAGACAAAAAAGCCAAAGCAAGGTCTTGTACCTGCTCTGGTTGAAATGTTGGGACTAAAACCAATGCTTTTGTCACGTTGCCAAAATAAATGAATGACATTTACCTATGTTGTCTGAACAGCACACACATTCTGACAAGAAAAAAAAAAATCCCACATGATCATGGCTTCTTGTCATGATGAGGACATGTAATATTGAGTAAGAGCGAGAAGCATCTACTCAGTTACTGAGGTTATGCTTTCCTGATTATTGGCAATTAAATCCTTATAATAGATTTTGTGAAACAAATTTAATACACCCTGTTTATTCATATAGCAGCTTAAATAACTAAAATACTTATAACACAAGTTATTCAAAAATCTGAATCATTACACAGGAACAACATAAAATATGTGTTATCTTTTGCAGTAGCTATATTAAAAAAAACTTCAAATGTGAAGCAAACTGTAAAGCAAAATCTTCTAAATCTTAGAAAAAAAGGGATCTTTATCATTAATATGTGACCAGTGCATTGATTTGTGCATTTTAAATTTGTTTGCACACTCACAATAATTCTTTTTTTTGTTTTACCTCAGATTTTTTCTGTTGGGTTACTATAAATTACATTATTTATAGTCAGGAGCCAAAAATATGCCTTCATATTGCCTCTGACATACAATATAAACTCAAACTAAGTCAAAATCAGCATATTTTGGGCACTTTGAGTGAGGCTTTGGGTACTTTTTGTAAGCTCTGATGGTCTGATTGTCACATAAACAAAATGCCCAGTTCTGTTTTCAGAATAAAGTACACAACAGAAATTTTTACAGGCCAGGAAAATATGTCAGCAATTACGATCATTAAAACAGCCCCGAAAGTAGAAACACTGTGTTACAAAAGGAGAATACGCTTGGAATCTGCAGCAAACTACTGCAACATCTGCGCATCTTGGAAAAGTTTTGAGTAATTTTGGGAATCTTTTAGCCAGCCTAAACGCGTAAAATGGTTTTTGAACCACAAGCACTTCTTTCAGTTTTGGACCATTTGGTTGTTTGTCTCTGCGTCACGGCTCCAAGTGAAAAAAATAAAAATTTAAAAATCCCCAGAGAAAGTGAAAGCACTGATTGTGAGTCATTACAAACAGGGAAAAGAAGAACAAAAAAAAGAGATTGCTGGAGTTAAGCAAACCACTAAACAGAACCAGTTGAACTCCTTCATTTGCTTAAACTGAAGATCTCTGTTCAACAAAAAAGTAACACAATAACAATAACTGATACAGCTTATTAAAGATTTTCTTGTATCAGTAAGCTTGGATTTTTGCTGTGGACACCTTCAGGTATTTTGTAGTGTATTTATCCTACACACACACACAGGGTCTGATAAGGGAGAAGGCATTAGAGTAGCTTCTTAGCCACCAAATTCAGCAAATCCCTCCTTTGATACGCGTAAACCTGAGAAAGATGAGGGGAATATCTTAACCAGCCATGCCAGTTCAGCCAGCCTCAACATAAGCGTTGACATACAGTATGTGGGAGATAGAGGAAGAGCAGCGAAACCCTCTTCCTCATCTCTGGGCGGCAGGATTAGAATGTTTACTCCCAAACACTGAAGCAAGAAGCCCGCACAAATACATCCGCAACCCCAGATGCACGCAATCTAGACGCTGTACATGCAAACACAGATGAGACAACAGACATGTGTTGTGTATGCATCATTTCAAACATATAAATACACACTTGTATCGATCCAGTTCATTCAGCTGGCCTGGCCTTGTTTTGTGTGTTTGTTGGTGCCGAGGTCTGCACCCATCTGCTCCTATGTGTGTGTAATCTGCCTCAGACAGGCTACGGCGCTTAGAGAGGCCAGACTGCAAACACTGCACTGGGATGAGACACCTGCCACAGGGCTAAGACCACAGCCCTGACGCACAAACACACACACAGATGGAGAGGCCATGGTTACCAGGGACAAACGTGTCCACACTTACTCAGTTACTGTGCAAGCTGTACATTGATCACGTGTTTTTTTTTTGTGCTGCCTAAAACCACCTTATTTCTCCCGTCCTGATGATAATTAGTTAATCGAAGCCATATTTGACAGCTTATTTACAGTCTTCATATTGCTCCTGGTAAAGATGGGGGGAAATCTCTACTTCTCCTCTTCTTGAAGTCTAGCTTTGAGCATCTGCTGTCAGGGTGTCACGTCTGAATTTAGCAAATGCCCAGGCACGAGGTGGCTGCGTTCTAAACTCCCAATGCTCAAAGGAGTGTCTGTCGTGCCGCGGCTCTGCGTGCCAAATCAGAGCTGGCTAGGAGCTCCCTATAGGCGAACAGATGGCCATTACTATCATTTATAACTTATTAGGGCCTATAATCATACCTGCGTCAAACACGCCCCAACGCTTAGAACTGGCTTTTTCTTTTTCTTTTTTTTTTTTGCCTCATTTAAAACTCTTCTATGTGCCAGAAAAGTCAGAGTCACGATTTTCTCAGTTTTTTTCTTTTTTTCTTTTTTTTTTTTTCTCTTTCCGTATTTTTAAACTGCATGATTGACACATATGTGCAGAGATAATATGAAAGAGGGTTATCTATCCGTTAAATCAACAGTCAACAGATTGCCCCCATGATGGCGCAGAGCTGGGAACTGATAGCACTGGACGGAAACGCCGGCACAACATGTGGTGGACGATCATTTCCACCAACTGTACAGGAGAATCGTACAGTTCTATTTGTTTTCACGGCGCCGCTCTGTTTTCCCCTTCCTTGCTGTAATGATCAGACTAATAGGCAGCTCTCCTGTTGAAGTCATATGCTGCAAGTCGATGCCTCTGTGTTTACTGAAGTGCTTCTCTGCGGACTGGAGATTTACAAGGTACTCTTTATTAAACACGTTGATAATTTACCACGCATCCTGGCAGATATCTGAGTCCTAACAAAGTCCTTCCTCCTGCTTTGTCAGTCTCTCAGTCTGGCTCCACGGAGGCAATCGTCAGTGATGCCTCACATTCACCACCCAAGCAGGTGTGGGCATTGACGTTTCTACTGTGAACAGGCTGCATCTGTCATGTGGCAAAGAAGAAATAGCTCCAATCAATGTCCCCCTTGGACTCTCTCTCACACACACACACACACACATGTTCCACACTGCTGCAGCAAACAAGGACCTGGGAAACAATCATTGGGAGTCTCCGCGGCGAACATGGAGGGCGATCGATGAGGCCGTCCTGTTTGGAAAGTCGACACTTTGGCCGCATCTTTCTTGAACTTCAACGTAAATCTGACCAAACTGAAACCTTTGACTCAGCGCCACACCTCGCGTCAGTCGCCATTTTGAAGCAGCTACTTTGTTGCAGCCATTTTGTGTCAGCTGGGGAAACCAAATGGCGCATGTGAACCCCTCCCCACCCAAACCCCCACCCTCCACAAAACGTACCCAACACCATCATTTGTGACCGTTTGGATAACAGACAAATAGATGGGCAGACACACAGGCAGACAGAGAGACAGAAGGAAGGCAGATGACTGGCTTTGATGAGTTTTATGGGGATGTGTGCAGAAAGACGGACGGACAAATGTTGGCAAACAGACAGACAGATAGACAGACGGCGTACATGCATGTGTGTTTCTGCATTGCGTGCGACGTGTGCCTGTGTGTGTGTGTGCGTGAGCGGATGTCGGACCAGGTTGTGTGTTCCTGCAGTGGCAGAGATGAGAGGGAGAGAACAGGAAGCTGCTCTCAGGGAGACAGATGGACCGCCATGCTGTGGACACGTACACGCACACACACACACACACACACAAACACACACTCCGAGTGATACACAACAGTGCAGCCAGCAAGAGAACATATCAGAGAATGCGGAAAAACACAAAAAAAACTCACCAACATGCTAGGCGAAGCGAGCGGACACAAGTCGACGATGCACAAAACAGGTGAAAAATGCTGCAAAGTCACTTCTTAACTTCTTTTTTAGCTTTTTTTTTCAAAGTTATCATTAAGATATTTTAAATGTGTGTTTTTAAATCTAATTAAAAAAAGTCATATAAAAGATAAATAAAAGGTAATGCCTCAGTCAGACTAACTGTTGAGGCTTGATTAAATAGCTATCTACAACAGGTAAGATATTAATTGCTCGTGACTTGAACCTGAACTTTTACTGTTGAAAACACGCCTGGTTTGACAAAACTTTGCAAGTAGTTTTTGTGAAAAATCCCAGCTAAGCAGCTAAAAATTCTAAACCCACAATGAATGCAGTGAGACAGTCGTCGACAAACATACATGACACACTCAAGCTCATAACAGGTGTTAATCCTGCCAGCTTCAGGTATGTGATGACAATCTTCTCACACCCAACTTGAGAGCACTGGCGGATCTAGGCTACGCCAGGTTGTCACACAGGATGTGTTGTGTGTACACACACACACACACACACACACCAATGCGTTCTCCGTCTTCTCCCCCGTTTGAGCGGGCGACGCACAGGAAAAAGGAAGGAACGAGAGAAACGGAGGAGCGAAGACGAGAGAGTTTTCACAGACATCGACTCCAGCGGCGACAGCAGCGGTGTCACACCACGTGTTTGGGTGTTTCTGCGACTGTGTGTGTGTGTGTGTGTGTGTGTGTGTGCCCAGGCGCGTGTGTTAGGTGTGTTTCACAGGATTGCCAACACATCTCCTCGCAGCGAGAGCCCTATAGGTACAGAGACATCTGTGGAGTGAAAGGACGCCAGCTTGCATGGCCGTCTCTGGAAAGGAGGAGAGGGAAGGAGGAGATCTTTAAGTTTTAACAAAACATTCAGAAATGTAAGTGTGGTGTTCTTATCAAACACTAAGAATAAGTTACTCTGAAACAGTTTACATAAAACATCGTCAGCTGACTGAAGGAAAATTAGTTTTATAAATTAATTATTTTCAAAGGTAAACCAGCAAAACCCTTGAGTTTTATACATTCACAGCTTCTATTTTTGTTCACCGGATGCTTTGTCAGCCAGATGCTCATCTTGGTTTGACCTAATAAAAAAAAAATTAACCAGACGGACATTCCTGTGTAGCAGAATATTAAAATCCTCTCAAACCTGTCCGAACCCAGTCATCCAGCTTTTTTAACAAACTGAAAAATGGAGTGAATCTGGATGGCTGAGGCAAAATAAAAGGAATATTTTCCTCAAGTTGAGAAAACATCACATTAACTCCTCGATCTACAGTTTATGTACAGTACAGTATATGTTCTGTTTGCAAACCTCATGACCACCTTCCACAAGAAATCTACAATAAGTTCCTTTGTGGAGCTCTTTCAGTGCAATGGTGTTTATCCGCCATGATGGATGGCTTTTTGTCATGTGCCTACAGCGGAGCATGAATGCTCATAGTTGATTGTATAGATGTTATTCTTAGGCAAAAGGCCCATCGCAGCACATTAGAGATTCAGTTCTGAGGTTTGAGTCACCAGCACACTGTTCTTCACAACGAACTTCCAAAAACAGCTCGCCATCAAAACTCTGTCGAGCATTCAGAGCAGAGCAGGGACCTTTAGGGTGGAGGCGGTCAGGGACACATGAAGGCATGTTCGGTGGTTAGCTGAGCCGGAGGGCTACCTACAACAACAAAAATAAATAAATATCAGCAAATTTCTGCCCATGTTTTGGTTGAGCCGAGGTAGAACTTGCAAACTCCTCCTGCAAACTCTACCCGGAGAGAGGTGCAGGAGACGAGCGCATACAGCTACAGCTGGACAGAGCCGTCTGTAATCAGCAGGTTTCAGACAACAGAGTTGCACACGCACTTATAAACAGTGCAGCGGCTAATTTAACAAAAGAGTCAGACTAACAGACAATAAAACCACAACAGCTTAAGCCACGTGCTGACGATCTGCTCGCAATCACACCCACAGAGTGAGTGACACACTGCCACACACACCTGAGCAGAACCGAGCAGACATGAGCTGAACAGAGTGAGACTTGACAATGGAGATGGGCTTTTTTGCTTACCGGTGTTCTTTGGTTCTGTAGCTGACTTGCAGGCGTCCATTCTTCACTTCCTTTTTAGAGAACCTTTATCCATAGGCTGCTTATTTTAACAAGAGGAATGGTGAATGTGGTGGAAGAGTAGTGGCTGGTTACAAACATACAAAACCACCTTGATTCACCATCCATGAGAGTGCACAGAGAAATTCATGAAGAGAACAGAGTTTGTCTTTTAAACTTGAGAAGAAGGACACCCATCAGCCTAATTGTTTTTTTAAAATATATTTCATTTTGGAGAAAGTTGTTGCATTCACTCAGTGCCTTCTAAATGTTTTTTATCTTGGAAATGATTAATCTTTTCTAGTGAACAGGAACACTGTGCATCCTGGGATGCAGTATCAGAGGACACTGAGTCAACAGGCATGAGATGCTTCTGTGTTTGTGTGGGACTGCACATATTCCATCACTGCCGAGCCACAAAGACTGTCTGGCAGTTAGAAATCAAAAGGAGCAAAATAATCTGACTCATTTTGACCAAAAGTCTTAACCATATATGGAACAAATCTGCCTCTTAACTTGATTTTTTTTCTTTTTCAGTAAAAAGTCTAATATTTGACATGACGGCCATCATTTAAGTAAAAATTCAGGTATGGTCGTCTCAGCTGACAAATAAGAGCTGTTATATTATGTGTTCAGAATAAAAAGGACCACTGGAGAAAATATATTGTTTAAAAGTCCTTTCAGCGACTGTTAGCGAACAGATATTGGAGATGGTGGCCTTCTTCAACAATTCATCTCTAACCCTGCAGCCAGGGACTTCCAGCACAAATGGAGTTGATGACAATACAAGCAAATGTCCTCCTTGTGTGTACAAGCGGGCGCACTCGAGCAGATGTGCACCGCAGACCTTGGGAGCATGAGCCAGGGAACAGGACACAGGTGCACCTGCTCTCTGCTCTCCATAAAAGGTCAGTCAAACTTCGGAGAGGGGATGCAGCTCGCCACGATTTGTGCCTGAGCAAGAGTTATTACAAGACATTTGTAAATATTTGTGAGGCTTGCATACTCGTGCAATTTGTGCTAAATTTATTTTGCCCTCTTTGATTTTTTTTTGCCTTTCCTTTCTCCAAATAGTCATCGTTGCCACACGTGGCTCTGTGCTGGTTGCCAAAGTGCATTTCCAGCGATCTGAGCAGGTATACAGGAGGAAACATGTGCAGCCGGACCGCTGCCAAGAGAGACAGAAGGTCTGCAATGATGTTTCACTACATAGATTATGCAGACGCCGCGGTCAGAACGAGGAACAGACAGAGAGCGAGGAAACAGACAATTACAGACAGAAAGAGAGGACGGCGACGAATCCACGCGCAGAGAAAAAACGCCGGCGAGTGTAAGCATGAGAGGGAGAACATGTGAGACAAAGAGAGGGGAGTGAAGCACGGAGGGTGTGTGTGTGTGTGTTTATGTGTGTGTGCAGGCTACAGCTGGCAGAGGGATTCCCAGAGCCAACTGCCAGTGTAGTGGAGCTCCTTAACAACTTCACAGGCCTCTCAGAAAGGAGCTTTAAAGTGGCCACATGGCCTGGCCAGCACAGCAGAGCAGAGCAGCCGGCTTTACTTGGGCTCTGCACACATATAGACACACACATGTATGTGCGCACGCATTCACACACACACAAGCTCAAACAAGCTTCAGCCCGCCAGCTGCTGACAGGGACAAGAGTGTCCAGAGCGATAAATCTGTGAGCATGTGTGAGTGCAGGAAGGGGGTTAAGCAAGAAATCGCAATAGAGCAAAAGAAGCTTCTTCTGGTTTGAAATGCTGAGAATCGTGTCATTTTAAGGTGGACTGTTTGTTCAAAATTTTTGTTTCACGACAGTGGCGTTGGAGTTTGCGCCTCGTAAGTTAAAAAAAAGTTTTAAAAAACGCAGTTCTGCCCGGTTTGCGAGAGCGAAAAACATGTGCTGCCGTGCTGTCAGGCAAAGCAGCTTTCGCCTTTTGATTCCTCCGATAGCAGCGAGCAGCGGCCGATCATCAAATGTTCTCAGCGCATTAAGCCTCCTAATTTCAGAATCTCAGCCTGATCCTTTAAATGCTTGGTGCAGAGCAGAAATTGGTTCCTTTATTGCCTCATTCATATGTTTGATTATCATTATCCCTCCTTGGAGCCGAGCTGAGGAAGAGGTTTTGTAGCAAAGAGGGAGGAGGAGGAGGAGGCCAGTGGATGAGATGCCATCACACTGTGGTGAGACAAACGTCTCCTTTTTGCTTTCTGCTTCTCAAACACGCAGCAGACGCCTGTCTGACTGGATCAGCAGAGTATATTTTCCAGGGGTTGTTCGGTGACAAAGGTTTTTCAGCCAGGATCGCCGTCTTCCCTGTTTTCCCACCATCACTATGCCAGACCACCACTACACTAATGGCGGGGCATTAGCATTTCAAGGAGCCTCCATTAAGGAGGGCAAGAAAAGCTGCTCTCGGCGGGGGGAAATCCATTTTGTCCCAAGCTCCAACATCTGCTGCAGCCGTCCCGGCCAGAAGGACGCTCGGATAAAGCCGAAGAGCCCTCTGATTTACTGTAATGATAGACAGACAGATAGACAGGCAGAACGGATGACCATATGCGGAAGAGAGGGAGAAAAGGGAAAAGACAAAAACAACTTCTGCCTCACTGTCTGTCATTTTCTGGTGCTTTTTTGTGTGCATGTGTCGACGATGGGGGTGGGTGGAGGTTTAGGGAAAGCAGGTTGCCAGATTAAGCTGCGCTGCTTAGAATACTTTATGCCACACATAGAGTGGAAAATAATCAAATCTATACAGTACACGTTTGGTATGAGGACATTTTAAGCGAGGTGGTAAGAGGACATCTGCAGGCCTAATGAGAGAGCTCGCAAGCTGCTCGTCATCTGGCCTCGCATAACGACTAAAGACCTGAACCAGAGAAGAGAAGACAAGTCAAAGAGAGCGGCAGAGGGACACTGGGCCTTGATCCCCACCCCATCTGTCCATCTCACGCCTCTCCTTCCATCTCTTTCATCCCTCCATCCCGCTACGGTGGTCTCCTGTTTGTTTTGGTCTAAAACTCTAAGTCCGTCACCAGGCTAAAGCTGGAACAGCACGGAGGTGAGCTGAATCACGCCCTGGCCAGCTGAGAGTTTTTACCACAAACACAGAAACAAAGAGATGTTTTCAAACAGGGAAATGAGGAAAATTACCAGAATTGACACGAGGTCCAAACACAACAAGAATGCATGTTTTACCTTAGTAACTCATATTATTCATGTTAATTAAAAGGCCTTAAAAAAAAGCATTTTGCCAGTTGATTTGTTGCTTCCAGGGCTAAACCTCCGAATGTTTTGTCAGTAGCCCCAGGTCAAAGTGAGACCAGTTTTCACTGACTGCCTCTCCTCCAGGAGCAGGACGGTACGATTACGTTACTGTCAGCTGATCTGAACAAGTTACCATAATTACTCATGTTGGCTGTAAAGAGCAACTTCTCAGCTTTCAGAAACCGTCAGAATTTTTCTGATGGCGCAAACTGTCGCTGAGCTACAGTAAAGCAAGTCAGAACCTTCGTCTCAAATGGATTCATGCTTTTCTGTTTTATGCTTTTTATTTTGAGAATAAATTCATAATATTACTTGACATGTTCATGAATGAGGGAAGAATGGAGCAGGAGATCGACAGGCAATTTGGTGCTGTGTCTGCAGTGATGCAGGCGTTGTACCGGTCTGTCTTGGTGAAGCTCTCGATTTACTGGTCGGTCTATGTTCCTACCCTCATCTATGGTCACGAGCTTTGGGTAGTGACCGAAAAAATGAGATTGTGGATACAAGCGGCCGAAATGTCTCCTTAGAGACCCTTAGAGATAGGATGACAAGCTCAGTCATCCGGGAGGGACTCAGAGTAGAGCCGCTGCTCCTCCACGTCGAGAGGAGCCAGTTGAGGTGGCTCG